>JAVTVY010017033.1:0-67451 GCA_036873755.1 Hanleya hanleyi | reverse complement strand
CCAGCCACGTGCAGTGCCAAAAAGTTCACGTTGAAATGTTGAAAGGCGAACGGATTCTCATCCCACGCGCCATTGAAAGCGGTGTTGGTCACACACGCTATGGTAATACGTTTAGGGAGATCCCCTAGAAATAAATTTTCACGATTGGCCATCATCGTACCGCCTGGCACAGAGAACACCTTGGTCTGTACGCGTCGGATGGGGTACAGGGCTGGTTTTTTCGATAAGGCTTCCATGTGACTCACCAACACGCCCTGTTGCAAATCCACCGTACGCACAAACAGGGCTGCATCTTTTAGGATGATCTTGTAATTGGGGGCCGCTCCACCGGCCATCAAGGCGAACGCAGGTGTGGAACGGATCAACTTGATCTTGATGGATACACCGTTCATCATGTAGCGGTCTTGCAGGAACAGATCGGCGTGGAGTCGTCCCATCATATCGACGGACTTGCTATCGGCTGACAAGTTTTTGCGGTTGGTCAACCCATTATTGGCAGCCAGCACGCTATTCATGGAGCCGGGTGTATCCTTGTAGTACAGCGCGGCTTGCAAGTGGGATTTTTTGGCATCTGAACCGTACGACAACAGCGTCTCCATGTAGGCTCGGTACGGGTACGTATTGGTCGACGTACTGATGAGTTTATCGCTCAGACTCATATCCACCTGTTGGAACAAGGAGTGCAGCCAAAGATTCACTGGGCCTACTACTGCATCGTCCGCTACGTTGCCCCCGGCTGCGTCCACTATTTTGGCTTTCACGTACAAGTAGGTGTGGGCTAAATCCAGGTAGGCTGTATCTTTGTTTTCAATGGTAAATTCCACAGGGCCCGTCCCCGTCAGGCTAGCCAGGGGTCGTTGTTCTACCCAACGGCCTTCGGCTACACTGGTTTGGGTGGGTGGAATAGTCCACAAATCCAATTCACTGTTGGTAGACGGACACGACTCGGAGTGAATGAATGCCATTATGCGAAGATGTCTCTCCTACTACTCTTCTTCTTCTTCTTGTGGGTCTTAGTCCTCCGGGGTGTGCGTCGTCGGTGTGTTGGACGTCGAATGACTCTTCGCTGTGTCCGGGGTTGTCTTTTAAGGGCTTTGGCGATCAAGACGCTACCGGCTTCTTTAGCCCGTCGTTTCAAGGCTTGTCGGGGTGCTGTGCCTCCCATCACATCACCAGCCACGCGCAATCCACTGCGTACCGCTTGTTTACCTACCGCTTTCACACCCCGTGTCACCAAGGGTAAGAACGTTTTCACAATGCTGCCCAGTATGTTTCCGAATCCGTGACCTCGTTGCATGCCTGCACCGCTAAAGATGGGCAAGCCTCCTCCCGTTTGTTTCTTGTAGTAGTCGGCATAGCTGGGTGTATGACATTGGTAAGGCACGTACATTATACGAAGTGAGGAGAACGGGCTTGCCGGAAATGAAGTGTCAGCACCACTTTCCCTCGTTCGAATGGCACCGGGCGTCCCGTGTCATCTCTTATATCTACCGTGATCGTGTTGATATCGGTATGTCGTACGGGCAGGTAGAGTATATGGTTGAAACTCTGGTTGACTTGATCGCCATACGACTTGCTAATGGGCACCACCCGTAACAGAGGTGTGTTCACATCACCCACAATATGGTTGTCCACTGCGTCCGAGTAGACGTAGAGTGCGTACATGCCTACTTTCATATCCATCACATCGTCACCGTTGTCGGTGGTGGGCCCCGGGTACACTCTGTAAGGCAGACCTAACATTTGCTGTAGGGACTGAGTGTCACAGTCACGTTGAAGGATACAGGCCTTGTCGTTGTGTGGGTTGACAGTCAAGATTATGTGATTCTTGAAAGGGTAGACTTGCAGGGGTTTTGATATATTCGTGGCCTCCCGTAGAGACTTGTACTCCAACAAGGACAGCAGACCCTCTATGAACTTCTGGGGCGTATCGTATTGGCCTTCGGGGAGAATGAGTTTGGTGACTTTGCCTTCGTACGTCACTTCGTGCCATACTTCTTGGTCTCGTACGTTGTACCACGAGTAAGGGTACTGAATTCCCACCGACCCGGTAAATGTAACGGTTGTGGTAATTGAGTGACATACTTGGCCAAGGTGTTGTCAGGAAACACATCGAGTGAACTATTACTGGGCAACGTCAGGTAAAACATGACGACTGAGCTGTTCTGGCTTCTGCACCGGGTTTTTATAGGGGGTCATCCTCCCCCTTAGTAAGGTACCCCTTAGTAAGGGTCCCAGTAAGGTTCCCAGGCCTTGGGCTGTTTACCTCGGCGTCGTGATGGTCGCGGTGACTTAGCTCTGGGGGTTTGCAGGCGATGACGTGGTAAAAGGGGTGACGAAGTAGGTGCCCGCCGTGAAGGTGTTTTGGGCGGCGTCTCAGGTTGCCATTCACGTTCCCAGGTAGGGGGAAGTCCAGAGGCTGCTTGCTGCATCCACTTCCAGCGTTCACGATTTCCTACCAATTCTTGAGGAGTGTGTGTGTCTTTTAATCCCTGAGCAAAGGCTTCCCAACCCGGTGGATTAGAGTGTTTGCGAGAACGTACCATATCGTTGATTAAATCCGTCATATGAGATCCCGGCACCACTTGATTTCGAATCAGTAGTTTTCCTTCAGCGTTCCAACCCATATCGGCATTCTGTTTCACCCGGTCCAACAATAAACGCGCCTTGGTCTTGAAGGCTTTAGGCACACTGGCCAGCACTTCCTGTTCCAGCTGAGGTGAGGCAGAAGATGAGGATGGCAGGGGTGTGAGTGTAGGCGTTGTGGGCGTTGTGGGTAGTTGTGGTGTACTACTACTACTACTACTCCCTCTATATTGATCCATAAACGTCTGGTACCGGTTCAGCGTATGATGGTAGAGTTGAATTTTCTCGTGATCGGGTAGTCGACGTTGGTGTATACTATTCATCTCTTCATCCAGAGACTGCAGTTGTTGCACTGTGGCAGGCACGGGATAGGGTGATTGCAAACTCTGTAACAGTCGAGGTTCGACCAGCATCATTTTTTTCGTATGTTCCATCCCGTTAGCGTCCCAAGATGGAGCCTAGTAACGGCCCCAGTACAGTAGCGGCTAAGGGTGCGAGGAGTGCGCCGAGAAATCCACCTCGCTGTAACACCTGTTTCTTTTTCTTCACACTACCCGTCTTCTTCACCAACGTTCGGAGACCCGCCTTGTGCCGTTGCAATTTCCTTTTCTGCAGAGGACTGAGCGGAACATTGCCTTTTAACACATTATGCGCCACTTCACACAAACACCGTACCAAGTCGGGATCCGCCCCGCGCACCAGGGCCCGGCCCACCTCCGGTGGCGTGCTGCGTAATACGCGGAGGGCCGGCGCGTGCTTGCGTACCCGTGCAGACATGATGAGTGACGACTAGAGTGGATTGTCTTCTTCTTTTATTCGGGTGTGTACACCGTCTGCACCTCGCCGGGAAAAATGTGGGTACGCAATCGAAGGGATGAGGGAGTATCTTGTTTCAAGTCGATGAGTAGATACCCGTGAGCTCGTTGGGTAGCATCTTCAAAGGCTTCTCGTACAAAGGCCGTGTTTTTAGGGTACATCTGTTGGGCCAGGTGCGTAATTTGGGAAGCGTCTCTGGGGTTTTTGAATAACACCACATACTTAGCATTCAAACTAATGTTCCTGTGCTCTTTGTTCTTACTGAAGAGATTCTGCACGATGTAGATGATGCTCAACCGACGATGATGGCTTCCTTTGGTAAAGAGACGGGTGATTCGACTGTCCGTTTCCATCATGAGATCGTCCACCACCACCAACGTGTCTTTGGGTGTATCCTCAGGGGGTAAGCCTTCCATTAAGGTGAGTCCCGGCACACGTGCCAGTTCCTCGTACGTGGGTTACCAAGCTCCATAACACCACAGGATGCGAGCTAGAGGAGGTGAAATGAGGGCTGACCCGTGTTGGATGAGACGTTGAACGAAGTGTGTTTTTCCCGACCCTGTCGGTCCAGCGATGAGACACGTGAAAGGATGCTGCCACCGAGGATCCATAGTTTTTTTTTTTTTTATTATTTGGTGATTTGCGCTCGGTGTTCAGAGGCCCACCACCGTGCTCGTGGATCCCACCGGGGATCGTAGTCGAACGGGTACCGTTGCCGTGGTAAACGTGATTCGTGCACTCTAAATGTGTTTAGCGTCGTAGGAGTGGTGATGGTGGTACTAGGTGGTGGTGGTGGTGGTGATGATGGACTGGAAGGATCGTCGCTTCTCAGGGGTAACGGAGGATCACGTGGCGTCGTAGTACGCAGCGTCGTAGTAGCAGTAGTACGGGGCGTGGTAGGCGTGGATGGATGGATGTGACGGTCAGGTGATGTAGTGGATGGAGTAGACGGCGTGGTAGACGTAGGTGTCTGGGTTGATACGTGGCGGTACCTTGACGTCTTGGATGGCGTAGGCAGCGTCGTAGTGGTGGTGGTGGTCGAAGTGGTGGATGACTGAGGTGGAATTGTGGGACGCAGGGTGTTGAAACAGGATATCACGTACGCCAAATCGTAGAACACGCCTCCAAATAACGTACCCACAAGCACTACTAGACACACTATAGTACCCACTTGTGCTTTTCGAGTTCGTAACAGTAAGGGTAGATGTGCACTATCCATGGTACAACCCTACACTGAAGGATGGTGGTGATAGGGGTTAGAATTTATAGGCGTTTCATGTCACGGCCTGACACCCAGGAATTAAACGAACGGGGCCATCCTTGCCATTTGACGAAATGATAGGGGATGCCACGTCGACGTTCCGTTTTCAAAATCTTTTCCACCGTGTAGTAGTCTTTCGGTGTTTTCACCATGGGTTGTAATTCTGCCTCGTAAAACGTGCCTTGCAGTGTTTCTCCTTGTAGATCTTCCAGTTGATAGACGTGTGGCTGTCGAGGTTTATGGCGAACGATGACAAAGTGCTCGTCACTCCACTTGGGCAAGTAACTTTTCTCAAATTGGCCTTTCACTTTACTGATCCGTACCACATCTCCACGTTTGTAACGGGGTGACGTGAGTGATGGTGGACTGGGTGAGTACAGCGTACCACGCACTTGATGTTCGTTGCGTTCTGTCACATCGAGGGGAGCTCGCTGGATACTGCGATGATAGGCTCGATTGTACCCTTGGACCAGTTGAGGTAGTACATCGATGTACCGTCGGGTGTTTTTGGCGGTAAAATACTTGTACATTCGTCCTTTGAAGGTGCGATTGAATCGTTCCACCACAGAGGCTTTGGTCTCGTTGTACGTATGGAAGAAAAATACCTTCTGTTTCTTAAGAAAGGCTTGAAAGGGTCGGTTGAGAAATTCTGTACCTTCATCCGTTTGCAAATAAAGGGGTTTGCGCCCCGTCTTCAAAATCTGCTGGAACGCCCGTATTAGATTCTCTCCTGTTTTGGTGCGAATGGGTAGTACCCAGGCATACTTGGATAAAATATCGATACAGGTCAATATGTACCGATGTCCATCATTGTGAGGTGCAAATCGACTCATATCCACTAAATCAGCCTGCCATTGCGCGTCTATGCCTCCTACGATGACTCGGTTACGGCGAAAATGTCGTCGGGCTGCTCGATGTAAACTATAAGTGTCTTGGGTTTTTAACCAGTCTCGAACTTCAGTTCGACTGATGCCTTGGGAATGGACAGCTCGAGCGAGCGCTCCCACAGCGCTATGCGCGGCTGGACTGGTAGGGTTGTAATACAAATCGGTTAACACCTTGTTCACTGTAGATGCTGACCCCTTTTTTCCCTTTCGGGACCGCTTCATCACGGTCTTCTTACCCCTCATCGGGGTGCCTCTGGGTCCCCGTCATGTGTGTTCGCTTCATCAGGTGACACTGACACTCTAGCCTCTGTGCATCCTATAGATATAGTACTTTCGTCTTCCCCGGCTGTATCGGGTTCATGTTGTTTTTCATGGGGTTCAGCCAGCGCGTCCTCTATAGCACGAGCCCACGCCAATTCGTCTGGTGATCGTTCGTCCGGTGTAAACAGCTGGTCCACAATAGGCACTACTTTCTCCAAGGCTGACCACAGAGAGGGGCCTAGGATGAAACTTCGCGTAGGGTCTTGGTAGCGGCCCAGGCGTGCGAAGAGGGGAGGTACGGTATATACGTAGATGGCATTGTCTATGTGGATGAGGTGTCCGTCGAACTCACCGCTCAACACCCGTTTAAATTTAGTCCAGCCGTCACGCTGTAGCGTCACCGTATTCGATAGAGTCTCAGCGGGCGCCCAGCAAATAGCTCCACAGTCTTTCACCAGGATGACTTTATCTTCATAGACGTATAACCCCACCTGGGGTATAAGGGGAAGAATGGCTCGTAGGTCGGATGACATGCTTGCTCTAAATGTCGAACGGAGAATGACACACACTCTGTCTCACCCCTGGTATTTATAGTGTCAGGTACAGACATGAGTCGTACTATTCTGTGAGAGGCTCCTGTGGAGAGAGTACTTCATCGACCACGGGCACTACTTGTTGCAAAGCCGTCCATAGATCGGGGTCCAGAGTAAAACCACCTCGCTTGAGACAGAGGAGTCGAGCAAAATAGGGACCGCGGAAAATGTAGACATCGTCACATAGGTGAATGCTATCCCCGTCGAGGTCACCGCATAACACACGTTTCAAGGTAATCCAGCCTTCCGAGGATAAAGAGACACGCGCGGGTTCAGACGTACACCAACACCAACTATCGTCATCGATGAGCTCCACGCGTTGGGGGTATAACAATAGGGTACAGTCCGGTGTAAGAGTACGAGTGGCTACAGAGTTGGCCTCAGGGTAGAGTACGTCGTGGACGTCGGTGATAATAGCTTTCAGCGCCTGCCATAATGCCGGCCGGAGTAGGATAGAGGTACCACCACACTGTGCTAACCGGGGAAAAAAAGAATCATCTCTACCACTTCGCAGGTAAACACCGACTCCCACATGCATGAAATCGACTTCGGGCTCTTTTCCCTGTAACAACCGTGTCAATAGAGTCCAGCCTGGTAGGCTTAAACATAGCTTCACTTCTCGGGGATGTTCTTCGATGAGCTGCAGTTCATGATCATAGACGATGAGAATGACATCAGACGTGAGTTGGAAGAAAGCGAGCTCCGTTCCGTGCGCTGCCATAGTGGTGAATGACAAAACACCGTCCAGGCAAATGTGTATATATGGATTCTTGCTAATTAATGACTCGCGAGTAAAAAAAAAAAAAAATATTTCATCGTAATAAAATTCGTATCGTACCCTGTTCTAGAAAATAATTAAATTCAGATTACAATGCAATTTTGTAGGCGCGCGCTCCAAGATAAATATACTTCAGAACATTTTTGCGACGCTACATTTGCGTGTAATTTGTGCCCGCACTGTAACAATTAAGAATTCGCGCACAGATGGAAGAGAAGACAACATTGAAATCGTCTCCAAAATGCTTTACCGGCCTATTGGTTATTAGCATATGACCCCTTTCAAGCCGATAGACATTCCATTCTCAGTGCCTGTAACAGCCGCTAGATGGCGTCATCCACAGCGCACCAAAATGATTGGGAACTGTGCACGTTGGCCTTCTTGCACTGAAACGAAGGCTATTTTTTCTATAATTTTTATAGTTTTCTCTGGATAAACCAGTTACAATTTTCAGGGTAATATTATAAGGCTATGAGCAATATACTTGACGTATTTTTAGCCAGGAAAACCCATTTATTTCCAGTGTAGCGGGTTTTCCACACCACCGTACTATAACGTTACGCGTGTAAAAATCGATAAGATTATGAAAAATAGCGGCTTAGTGTAGCGCTATCCTGCTAAATTTTTAAATACTACACCATAAGTTGCCTCAGTTCAACTTGAAATAAAATTTATACGTGCACTGACATTTATTGTAAAATCACACAAGTTTAAAATTGGAAAAGAAACACAAATATTTTGTTCAGCGTAAAAATATAGACCAAACAGATATTTTCAAGCCGATAGACATTCCATTCTCAGTGCCTGTAACGACCGCTAGATGGCGTCATCCACAGCGCACCAAAATGATTGGGAACTGTGCACGTTGGCCTTCTTGCACTGAAACGAAGGCTATTTTTTCTATAATTTTTATAGTTTTCTCTGGATAAACCAGTTACAATTTTCAGGGTAATATTATAAGGCTATGAGCAATATACTTGACGTATTTTTAGCCAGGAAAACCCATTTATTTCCAGTGTAGCGGGTTTTCCACACTACCGTACTATAACGTTACGCGTGTAAAAATCGATAAGATTATGAAAAATAGCGGCTTAGTGTAGCGCTATCCTGCTAAATTTTTAAATACTACACCATAAGTTGCCTCAGTTCAACTTGAAATAAAATTTATACGTGCACTGATAAAATCACACAAGTTTAAAATTGCAAAAGAAACACAAATATTTTGTTCAGCATAAAAATATAGACCAAACAGATAGAACGATTTCGCTGACGTCCGCGTAATTTTTATATAAGCTAGCGGCCAGCTTCATTCGGGTCATTCCAAAACCTTTCACTGCACAGATGACAACAGCTATACACAGAGAGAAGAAAATGAGCAAGCGTATTCAACCCGCTAAGATGTCGACCACCAAGGCCTCCGGGCGAAATACTAGAGTAGCACGCCGACAAAAGAGGGCGATGCTAGACGCAATTAAGCAGTTTTGGTTGGCGGAATTCACCGGGTGCCAAGCTGTACTAAAGAATGAAGACGTGTTGGGAGGAGTAGGAACGGCGGAGAATTTACGTCAATTGATAAATTCGTCCAGAACCATCAGCGAGGAGGGGTGGATGGAGTTACTACAGCGGACGATGCAAGAAGAGATGTTCCCTGCCCCTCCTCCGCTGCTGGCGCCCCGCCCACCACCACAAGAGCCGGCAGCAACAGCGCCCCGTGATGAAATTTTCCCCCTGGAAGACCTCCCTTCAATTTACGACGAAGAGGACAACATCAACAACAACCACGAAGAGGACAACATCAACAACCACGAACAAGAGGGTGAACAGAGAATAACTGCTGCCGATTTCTTGCAGGATATGCCCATCAGTCCCGACCAAGAAGAGGAGGATGGTGTATACAAGTACACTCTAACCCCGTACCACTATTTCTCGGTCAGCAAGATGTAAGGGAGTAGACAGGAAAACTCCCTCCCTGAAGAAAACAGGGTGATCAAATTGAACCCTAACGGCCCTTATCAGGGCCAACCAATGCTATCGAAAGAGAGCTTCTAATAACTTGGCACAAAATTTCAAAGCACAGGTCCCACATTATCCCTCTTTATTCTATTAGCAAACTGCAACACCAAAAAACAACCCCTGCCCGATATTAACGGTCCTTGTCAGGACCAATCTCTCTCTTACAAACACAGGGTTTTTTTCTTCTTTTTTTTCTCTCTCAGTAATTAATATTACAGTCCGAATGATAACGGACTGAAATTTATTTGAACCAGTGGGTGAGGGGGAAGGGGAGAAAAGGGGAGGAGGGGGACATTTCTCACTGTAGTTGACATAGAAAAGAGGGAAAAGGGGGAGGAGGGGGAGGAGGAAGGGCGATGTTTTTGTCGTTGGCGACCCTGTGCGACATGTTACTAATTTTACAATTTTTTTCTCTCTCAGTAATTAATATTACAGCCCGAATCATAACGGACTGAAATTTATTTGAACCAGTGGGTGAGGGAGAAGGGAGAAAGGGGAGGAGGGGGACATTTGTCACTGTTGTTGTCGACCAGTAAAGGAATAAACATTACAGCCCGAATAATAACGGACTGAAATTTATAAGAGGGATAGGTGTTTTTATATATATGTGTGTGTGTGTGTGTGGGGGGGGAGTTGATGTTATTTTTTTTTTATTTTTGTGCTTTTCATGTTAGAAGTTTCACCTTTCGGAAAGATGGGGTGGCCCTGAAAAGGGCCTTAGGAATATGTAAGCGATTACATCGTTGGGGGCTGTTGGTGTTGTCTTCTTCTCTCAGTACACACCGGGCATGTCAAGGCTATGAATTCACACACTAGGGGTTTGTAAGCGTCCGCACACACTGGTATTTGAGCATGTTGATGTATACAAGCCACACACAAGGCTTGATGCCCACAAGGGAAAATACCGTATTTAGCAAAGTGGTTACAGCATTGCACGCAGTGTAAATAGGAGGCTGCTTGGCGTTCTGTGTTGGATGCCAGTGTTGCTGTTGATATTGCGGAAACGTAGTGGATGACGTCTTGGTTTTCTTTTTGGCTTATTTTTCTTGTATTCTCCCTTATTCTCTTTTTTCTCGCGTCTTTCCTGTTTTTTCTTGCCTCTTGCCTATTTCTATTGCTCCTGGCGTCTTTTCTATCGCTTCTGACTTGTTTTCTACCGCTTCTGGCGTCTTTTATACCGCTTCTGGGGTCTTGCCTGTTTTTTCTGGTGTCTTTCCTGTTTTTTCTTGAGTCTTTCCTTTTTTCGGGTACTGTGGTTTTTTCGGGTACTGTGGTTTTTAAATCTTTCCTCTTCTGTTCATCTTCGCCTTGTCCTCCTTCTGTTTGTGTGTCGGTGTCGGTGTCGGTGTCGGTTTCGGTTTCGGTTTCTGTTTCTGTTTGTTCTTCTTGTCCCGTTTCTCCTGCTTTTTCTTTAGCTTGGGGGCTTTGTTGTTGTTGTTTCAACATAGTTTCTAACACGCGGTCTATGTCGTCAAAACATTGGTATTCGACTGGGGTAAGATCCGATGTCGCTGCTGGGAAGTCACTAAGATCCGATGTCGCTGCTGGAAAGTCACTAAGATGCGATGTCGCTGCTGGGAGGTCACTAAGATGCGGTGTGGCTGCTGGAGGGTGGTCCCGGGGTTGAGGTGTAAATAAGTCTTCCATTATAGCATCCAACCATGGCTCGTCATGTACCATATTAATGATGTTGCCGAGCAGTTGTACTTCATTATCATCATTTGTGATGAAGTCTGGTATGTCAATATCCATGATTTCAGCCAGGGATGACTCCATCACTGTGCACGTCTAGTAGACACTGGCATAATTGTGAATAAATGAGTAAATACTGCGCGCTATTTATAGTGTAAGGCGCGGACGTCAGCGAAATCGCTCTATCTGTTTGGTCTATATTTTTACGCTGAACAAAATATTTGTGTTTCTTTTGCAATTTTAAACTTGTGTGATTTTACAATAAATGTCAGTGCACGTATAAATTTTATTTCAAGTTGAACTGAGGCAACTTATGGTGTAGCATTTAAAAATTTAGCAGGATAGCGCTAAACTAAGCCGTTATTTTTATTAATTTTATCGATTTTTACACGCGTAACGTTCTGGTACGGTAGTATGGAAAACCCGATACACTGGAAATAAATCGATTTTCCTGGCTAAAAATACGTCAAGTATATCGCTCACAGCCTTATAATGTGACCCTAAAAATTGTAGCTGGTTTATCGAAAGAAAGAAAACTAGGAAATTTTTATCCTTGGACAACGGTAACACAGCACTATACAGTGTGCAGGCAAAAATGTGAGTACAGCTATGGGGTGTCAAATGGAGAAAAAATTTCCTATTTTTTTTTCTTTTCGATAAACATGCTGCAGTGAACTCACATTTATTGCAAAAAAAATGAGACCCCGTTTTAAAGTTGGAAAAATAAAACACAAAAATTTTTTAGCAGATACCATCATGTTGCACTCACTCACACCGGCCGCCATGTTAAACCCACCACCCACCTCCCACCACCACAGCCGCCATGTTAAACCCACCACCCACCTCCCACCACCACAGCCGCCATCTTAAACCCACCACCCACCTCCCACCACCACATAGACTATAAATAACGCGTAGTATCTTGTCATTTATTCACAACTACAATCATGGGTACAAGACGAAGACTCTTCACCGATCCGAGAGACCCTAGAGAGGTGATTACGAGTGGAGATGAACATAACAATGGTGGAGTGGCAATAATTACAAGCTTTCAGCAGGTTATTGCCGACGAGACGATGATACGGCAAAGTGAAGAACAACTGCAAGAGCTGCGGAGGGAAGTAATGGAAGAAGATGCGAGGTTGATAAGACAACGAAATCAAGAACAAGACCAAGAAATAAGGAGGGCGGTGCTGGAAGAAAATGGGGATATAACTGATGCGGATATAACTGATGAGGAAGAAGAACTCCCCTGGTTAAACAGTAACAGACCTCCAGCAAATACAAGGGCTACTCAAACTCCGATTATAACGACGTCGGCTTGCGAAACCACATCGGCTAACGAAACAACAACAACAACACCACTACCATCACCATGCTCTTGGGCCGAAGTAACCCGCCTCAACGAACAGATTAATGGCATGAGACAAGACATTGATCAAATGGACGTTATGATTTTAAAACAAGAAGAAGCTCTACAGAAGGAACAAAGTAAATCAAGCTGCAGTGTGTGTACAGAGGAAGAAAGCCTGTACGCCCTATTTCCGTGCGGGCATTTATGCCTATGTGAAGAATGCTGGGTGAAGCTAACATGTATAGGGGACATGTGTCACTGCGCTGAAACGGACGAACAGCATTTAAAGATCAAGTGTCCCGTGTGTTGGAAGCAGGTAGCCGGGGTAAAGAGAATTTACCGCTCCTAAAACAAGTGTCGTAACACTTTTACAAAAGGCTCTTTTCAGAGCCACTTCATCTTTCCGAAAGGGAAAACTTCTACCTGAAAAAGCACCCAAAAAATTAACACCAGCTCCCTTTTTTTTAAATTTTTTTTAAAATATTTTTTAACATTACAGCCCGAATAATAACGGACTGAAATTATTGAAACCAGCACAGGGGTTTGGACTAGAAAATCGACATGTTACTAATTTTACACTTCTCAGTAATTAACATTACAGCCCGAATGATAACGGCCTGAAATTATTTGAACCCGCACAGGGGCTTGGGAGTACTAGAAAGAGGAAGGGCGGAGGATGTTTTTTGTCGTTGGCGACCCTGTGCGACATGTTACTAATTTTACCGACCAGTAAAGGAATAACATTACAGCCCGAATTATAACGGACTGAAATTTATTAAAAAACAATGAACACTAACAACCATTTTTTAATTTTTCTACTATTTTTTTATTAACACAAATAGAATGAACGTGTTCACCAGGGTATTGAATTTTAATACAAATATACGCTATGAAGGCGCTTCAATGCACAATGAACATAAAATGAACATAGTGTAGAAATACGTGAAGAGAGAAGCCGTATTTTCAGCTTGAGCAAGACTGGCAGATGATAATGTCTGAATGCTCCAATGCAATAAAAGTTGAAAATGCTCAATATTTATACAACAAGACAATAGAATGAACGTGTTCAACTCTGAGTATTGAATTTTAATACAATTAACAGTAAAAAAAACTCTGAATTTTTAATACAATTATACGCTCTCAAGCCACTTCAATGAACGTGTAGGAATACGGTAAATGTTTTTCAACATCATACTTGTTCAATAGTTCTGCAACAAGACTTGTTTGAACTCATCATCGTCTTTCCGCCCCTGGTGCACGTAGATGTAGGTAGTAATCTCTTCACGTGGAATTTTGGGAGGGCAGGCAGCTTCCACTCTCAGGGCAATTTGCGCCTCGGTGACGGCCTGTAGTGCCTCAGTGATCAGTGCGTATGAGGGTACACTAGTGTCCACACACGTATGCTGGTTTATCGGACTGTTATTTTCACAGCCTGGACATGCTTGGATACGCAAGTGTCGAATGTGAGGTCTGATGAGATCCAGGACTGAGTCGATGTACTTCTTATAAATATAGTGAGACACCTGGTAAGCCAGAGCTTGACGAATTTAAGCTGTGACACTCTGCAACTTCCGCCACGCCGTTAATTTCAAGGTGACACCCTGAGGACAAGGAACGCGCTCTTGCGTGTCTAGTCTCATTTTCCATTTACGGATATGCACCAGGAGCTGGTCGTTGAAATAGGCACAGCTGACAAAGATGTCGTCACCCACATAAAATTTCGCTTCGTCACTCTCCTGGTCGCGAATAACCGCATCGATGGCGTAATCAAGGGTCTCCAGTTTTTGCCAGGTGTCTAAGGTCATGCCAATATGCCTACCGGGTCTGTCGTTAAAGCCCGATGCGTTAAAATGCACTTCTTCGTCTTTGACACTCACAGTTAAATAGGCTGAGAGCTCCCAAATGTCCGTGTGGGCTGCCTGGTAGGCCTGTTGGATAATGTTATTGATATCCTGCACAGACATAGGAAGTTGCACCTTTTCTTCTTCTTCTTCTTCTTCTTGTTTCACAGGCACTTGCTGGGCTGACTCAGGTATTTCTAAAGGTGTTAGCCGGGGCCGTTTGGATCGTGCAGCGCGTTTGGCAGGTACACCAGACGCTGGGTGCGTACGTTTGCTAGCTGTACGCTCTTCGGTAGTATCCATGACTAAGATATCATCATCTTGTATAACGTCGGCTTGAAGTAGATCTGCTAGTTCTTCATTTCCCGTCTTCTTGAGCGCCTCCACGAAGGCTAGAAATGCATAGGGGGTAGAGCGCACTAGACCATCGATGAGGGCTCTGTTTTGTGCTGAAGTGGTTTTCTACGCCATGATATCTTCGACACGCTGTTTCAGAAGTATGTTTTCCTGCATAAGCAGATCACATAATTCGGCCACATGCTGCATCTCATCAATCAGGCGAACACGGTTCTTTCGAAGCTTCACTAAAAAGGATGATGACTCCATGACTATGGGCTCAGGCTGATGAGCAACTGCTACGGTGTAAAAGTCTGGTGAATTTGCACTGGTAAAATGAAAAAAAGTAAAAGGTTCTCCACAGCTCATACAAAACAGGCAAGCAGGCTGGCTGGCTGGCTGGCTAGAGGTGAAGCAGACTAGAGGTGAAGCAGGCAGGCAGGCTGGTCAGGTCAGGTAAGTCAGAGTGCTCCGCAGGGTAGTGCAATGAATACTCCCTCCCCTAAAAATCGCCTCCTTTTATACATTTTTCTACAATCCGCCATCTTAAACCCACCACCCACCTCCCACCACCACAGCCGCCATCTTAAACCCACCACCCACCTCCCACCACCACAGCCGCCATCTTAAACCCACCACCCACCTCCCACCACCACAGCCGCCATCTTAAACCCACCACCCACCTCCCACCACCACACATGACCCCATGTGACACAATACTCGCTTCTGATTGGCTGGCGCGTGACGTCACAGAGGTCATATGCAAATTTCTGAGGTCAACTCCACTCAATTTACGCTTTGTATACTACTTAAGGCAGCAGATGTAGAAATGTACTTTTTTTGATTGGTTGAAATTGTAGTTTAAGCGCCGCTTCCCATACGGATTTCACGGCCCATCAACTCAATGTTTTATTTAATTTCACGGTACATTTCTTCGTTAATTTAAGATCTTTTGCAGCGCTAGATATTAAAATAAATAATTAAATAATGAATAACAGTAACAGTGAGGAAACATAAATACTAGTACTTTTTTCTTCATCTCCTCTTGTTTTATAGCATTTCCAAAAGAGAAACAACTTGATAAAATGTGTGTGTATCGCAACAAAGAATTTTGGGTAAGCCTGCGTCGCAGCGAATATAAATAAATAATTTACAAGAGTTGAATGTTGGAAGACAAGAGGTAGTCTTCCACATTGTCAATGTGTTAATTTCCCGATCAAAGATAAAGTGGGCTTATTCTACCGGTACGGTACTGCATTAAACTGGTCTGAAATACCATTTCTGTTTGCGCTGTTTCAAATAGTTAATGCTACCATTTTTTTTATTTTTTTTTGCTACCATTGTTTACAGATACCGTTAAGACTTCCGCCCGTCGTGTTATGACTTTTCCCAGCGAACCAAACTCCCCCCACAGTGCAATATGATCTTTTACCGGTTCGCCCTGATTAACCTGAATGAGCAAAAAGTTATATACCGGCTGTCCTATCAACGGAAATATAGTACATATGGTCACATTATGTGTTAAAATCGGGGCTGAAATATCCTGAGTTTTCCCCCATATAATTGTGTGTTAATTAATACCTCCCCATTTTGGTAGATACAATGACGTCACTGGGGATTTTCCTCCCTCTGAAAAGCTTAATTTTAACACAGAAGTATGTGGAAAAAACTTCAAAAAAGTATAGTTCAGAATCCATTTTAGCATGATAATTTGAAGAGATGTACTATCTTTCTCTTCACCAAGTTGTAGAAATTTATCTCAAGTTTGAGCTAAGATTTTTAGTAAAAACCTGCTACGCTCCACTGAGGCCTAGGTTAAAAATCCATCAGTTGCGCGGGTGGCAATTACGGCACCGTAATTGATAGAACAGCCGAACTTTGTTGAGAGCTGCTGTTACTTCCGTTGTATCTAAAATCGGGGCTGAAATCAGAGTTTTCCCCCATATATAATTGTGTGTTAATTAATACCTCCCCATTTGTTAGATACAATGATGTCACTGGGGGATTTTCTTGTTGAATGTAGATTTTATAATAAAATTAATAAGTTTAATAAATAATTAATTAATAATCAGTCCAATCCAAAAAATTTATAATAGAATTGGACATAATGAAGAAAATAATTTTAGAAGAATACACCAGTTCTAACATGATTTTCAAGAAAAAAAATGTCCGTTAAAGAATACTCTACCCTCTTCATTATCACCAATTATATACAGATAATATTATTCTATTTTCCTGGTAGTCTATTACAGTAGCAATTGACTTGCTGGCATTAATTCCATTAATTCAACAATTTGAGGAGAGTTATCTCCCCTGTACCGGTATATTTTAATTGGCCACTGGTGGCGCCACCATGCTGCCATATGAGAAATTATAACAACAACAGCAGGAAATCAAATTTGATTTACTCATGTTAAGCTGGAACTATTGGGGTTTAAAGAACTGTATTGCAGATGGTGATGAGTGAAGCTACATGTAGCGATGGTAAGTAAGTTATAAATATAATTATAATGTTACAACTTAATTGGCAAAACAATTCAAATTTCTAGTTAAACTCAGAATGTTGTAATGTGGACCCTCTATGAGCTTTAACTATCAACAAGTTTCTCTTCATATACTTGGCTTATTAAACAATTGATAATCTTCTCAGTAACTACTGCAGCACTTAACCTTATATTTGCAGTAAAAATTAATGAAATAAATCAGTTAGCCTCATTTAGCCTGGAATTCACAAAGAAATATCCATAACTCAATCTGTCTCAAAATTCCTTTCAGATCTACCCAGGTTCATCCAGGCAGTGTGATTTGCCATTGTTGCATTGTCAGCTGGAAAAGCCCAGGCTTAGGGACCTCATGTGAAGATTGGCCATGCACCCCTGAAGGAAATACCCCGGAGGGTGAGATAAATAGGTTATATCACACCACCACTGCTGTGTATTTCCTGTTCAAGTCAAACCGTAGGATTTAACTTGCTAGGAAGTTTGAGGGGGGGGGGCATGTTAGCTCTCAATAAATCAGTTGACATCCTCACTTGTTGTTTTGAAATGTTTATCGTTTCCTGCTTATATTTCCAGAAGATTTGAGAATATTTCCATACCAAAGTTCTGATGAAATCGCAAAGGAATATTTATTAAAATAAATTGATAACAAATACACTGTTGGCATAACGGATATTTGCTATGATAAAAATGTGACCAGGAAAAGCAAGATAAATTATGATCAGATTTCCTATAACCATGATAACAGGCTATATTTTAATTGTCTATTTATTGCACTATTCTTGACCATGTTCGAGGCGCACATTTCATCGACTCGGAGCAGACGTGATCATGGAAATCATACAGCGTCTATTGTTGAATTACTTCTTCGCCAAAGAGGAAATAGCATCAGGCAATATTACATGACCAATACAACTGGATGACGAACATTGTTAAAATCATATTGGTGTACATTCTCAATATTTTTTCCAATTGTGATTGCGTTTTCATTTAGCGTTGATCCATTGCAATATTATTTAATAACAAATATATCTAAGCAACAATGTTACAATGGATTAAATTTATTTAACTATTCACACAGGTGGTTTTAAATCCAGGTTGGACCATATTATGGGGCAGAGCAGATATTCTAAGGTAGCTATTGATTTATTGATTTTTGATACTGAGTTTGTCTTGGATTGAATGTAAATTTTATAAGGCCAATTCTCGTAAAGCAAGTAATTACTTGTATTCTACAAGTTGCTGCTACAAGTCACACTGTGCGAATGGGGCTGTAAACAGAGATGATTCTTAACTAATTGATATATCATGTATTTTGTAGAAGGCTCTGCCAGTTATAGAAGACGACAGTGATGAGGAAGGAGGTTGTTAGCCGAAACATCAGAAACATATGCTAATGTAAGTATAAATTACATTATTGACAGTGCACCACATAATGTAACCATACTATAGTCTTCTCCATCACATCTACATGTAGCTTTCATTTTTCGTGTTTGCATTTTTCGTGAGTGAAATAGTCCTATAACAGTCGACCAACACAGGCCATATCCATACAGCATCTGCATTTATTTAACTACAATGTAGTTTGTCATTCAAAAGTCCATGAACTGATCAAATACTTAATCCTTTGTTTCCAGATTTCCGACTACGAGAGTGTTGCTGATGATGATGGCACTTTGCGACAGACATTACGAAGAATTGAGGAAGAAAACAGGAAGCTACGTGCAGACATTGGCGATCATGAAACTTTGCAAAGTCTGAAAGGTATGTCTGGCTCAGCATTCTTTCTGTATGCAAGATGGCCAAATAAGGGAACAAGATGTATGCATGAATATGTATTTGGAAATATATGGAAGGGTGTCCTTATACACATATATTCTGCAATAACTATTTTCCAAACAAATTTGCTCAAATGCTTTTCTTCAGATCAGCGATCAGTGGTTTCGCATTTTACACATGCATGATTCTCAGCGTAATGAATTATCTCCTTTATAATATAATTACCTCATTTAAATAGCATGAGAATGTACACATGATCCGTATTGTAATTTAACTATCCTCAATATGTTATGGTGCATTTGCGAATACATTTCTATTGTTTTTTGTTCTCTCATTAGATCTTCCAAGAATGGTTTTGGACTTGTCACAACTTGTACTTGAAGTGAAGCAAAGCTGTCAGTGCAATTGTGCTCAGGAGACAACTACCCCAGAGAGACGTCCCTCACCGATGGTACATGCTGCTCCACTTGTACCAGAGTCCTCTCTATGCCGACTACCCAGTCACCAGCTCCATCTCCGTTGGTTGTTCGAACACCAGGTACCCTGGGACAGCAATCTCCAGTTTTCGCCATCTCACAGCATACCACCGAATTAGATGTTGACCTTTTAAGTCATATGTTTTTTTATCGTTCATAATAATAAAAGGCTTTATCTATACTCCATTACAAACTCTTAGCCCAATACAAGTGTCTAATCCGTCATTCATAATTCAGTCGTCGCCCATTAAAGAATATCCGCGTCCTTAATGCAAAGACCTATTCCATATCCATAGGAATGTAATGATATATACAGAGAAAGTGAAATTGGGATATCCTTACATAAGTACAATATGTTTAAAACAGAGATACCCGAAGAACAATTTTATAGTGAGTTTAAATACTTAAAGGGTCTTCTAAAGCTGACTGATCATTTTGATAGCCTATTGAAACAAGTTGATGCTATTTATATTCACGCAGAATATTACAACATTTATTTTATCATCTTTCAGGCGGTGGTGTCTGGTAATGTATATCTGCCAAGACGAGTTGTACAGAACATTATCCGGAGTGATCCCCGAAAGATGGCCATGGATCTAATGTCAGCTTTATTCACAAGAGCTGAGATGGCTACACACACACGCTGACTGGTGTGGAGTCAAATACTGGACCTGATGCAGACGTAAAACCACTCATTGAATCAAGACAAGATAACTGCTATACAAGGTAATTGTTCTTGTCTTTGAAAATATCTCGGATCTTTTATCAGTTGTATGTACTGTGACAAAAAAATTTGAGCGCTTAGCATCCCATAAGCCAGGTATTCAAATTAAATTATATATAATAAACTGCTGTAATACTTAAATAAGGAGCCAATCAAAGTAAAATTGCCCAGGTATTAAACTTGGTTACCGACAAACTTGCAGCTGCCTATTTGACTGAGTATATAAATTGGGGTTCCAAGCCTTTGGCAAGTTTAATGCATTTCTTTTCTGCATTGCAGCCCTACTTCTAAATGTCTTTTAATGATGTGCTAATTAAATATTTTCTTTTACCCCTTTCGCTAAAGTACTACCAAAAGAAGTTTCCTGGCAAGGATAAGATATACAGGATTCTATGAAGGCCAAACTGAATGGCGAACAGAACTGCTACAGACGGAAGAAGAAGCACAGAGAGGCTCCCCACATCACTCCCCAGTGACAACATGGCACACTGATATTATGTCATTCTAATATATACCCTCCATATTTATGTGTATCCTGCGTTATTTTGTATACAATAAAATGTCCGTATGCATGGATCGGCTTCTGTTAAATGTCTTCATGGGTAACATGTCTTACATGTTACGTAATAGTACCTGTGTGTTATCTGAACATTACTGATCAGTTTCTGTCCAGTACACATTAATTATTTGATCAGTACTGTTTAGAGAGCAATCACTGCTGTTCCATGTAGTTGCTGTAAGAGATTATTCCTTTAAAAACTTCAGGACGCTGTGTATGTGCCATGACTTCAGCGATACCAGGGACCAGAAGCGAGTTGACCTGATCCATTTTATTTACTGAACTCCACATTTAAAGGTTCACCTCATTTTCAGAAGAGTACCTTGAAAATAGCTATGGAATATTGCTGAACTTCATAAATGATGCTACAGGACAGTCCTATAGGATTCAATAGGACAGTCCTATAGGGTCCAATAGGACAGTCCTATGGGATTGCTGCGGGAAAATGTCCTATAGGATCCCATAAGATTTTGCCTATAGGACTGTCCCGTAAGATCCTATAGGACTGTCCTATAAGATTCTATAGGACTGTCCTATAGGACAATCCTAGAGGACTGACCTATAGACAAAATCATATAGGATCGTATAGGACATTTTCTTATAGGAATCCTATAGGATTTTTTGGTAAGGGCAAAAGCGCGATAAGGGTACAAGCAAAACCATGGTGAAAGAAATACACGTCAAAATGTCACGTGCCGACACATCAATTGTCATATTCAATGCCTGTCAAGAAGTGGCATTCGAACGGGCAATAATTCTGGAAACGTTCAAGTGGTTGCGAATGGCAATGTTAGGCATTTGAATCCTATCTGCAAGAAATGCGAATTCTTCAGATTATAGCGTATCAGACTCTACGTTCCAGCCTACACCAATAAGAACATACTTATTCCAAAACAGAATTAACATACCATTTCATTGCAAGAAAAACTATGATGTCAGAGAAGGGATTCACACGGGGGAACTCGATCAGTAATGACAAAAGTATTCTGCACAAAATAACAACGCGCATTATTCAATTCATACCACTACATGGCATCTCAATATTGTTGCAACAAAAATATTTACCACAGACAATTATTCTGTGGTTATGTCTCAAACAGTCTTCCATAACTGTCACCAAGTATCGGATTTCTCTAGCATCGAGTGTGCTGATCTAATATACGGTACCCCATCCGCAAAGGTTAACATTTGGACCTTACATGTTACTCATTATGAAAGCTAGAAATTTACGGTTGACTTGGACACAATATTTACGCGTTAATTGAAACCAATTTGTCATCCAACATCTTAGACTTATATCTGAGGATCCAAAATAAACAAATAACCACAAATATTCACGATATCCAGGCTTTCATAGCCGAATCGGGGATTTTGAAGGTTGTCAACCAACACGAACATGGTTTCATAGCATCTACCACGCATTTATATGCTTCAAACCACTAGTACGTACATGTACTCAGTGTATCTTAGGACCTGTCAATCATGTACGCGATAATTTTAGTTCCATTTAGCCAATATTGCGTTAAGTGTTTTAGCTTACCAGCTTACACTATTATGGCAACTAATCGCGATAAACATCCTAATAAAAAAATCATTGTGGAACCACGTCACAATATTATCGTCCAAAGGTCAAAGGCTAGATTTATCAATCTGCAAATCGCTAAATTTATCAGTCACAAAGGAATTCATGCAATCTACCAGCTTCACCATTGATTCAACAACTTCACTGGGGCATGCAGTATTATCAACAATCAACAAAACATGTACAATATACAAGAGATGTCAACAATTCATATAATTACAAGCGTCTAGTCCGTCATTCATAATCCAGCCGTCGTCCATTAGAGAATATCCGCGTCCATAATCCAAAGACCTATTCCATTTCCATATAACAGTATTAGCACCAAATTCAAAAAGACAAAAGTATACATAAACATAGGATTGTTTCCTGAAAGAGAGAAGCGGTCAACAATTTTCAATGATGCCGGCAAGACATCATGATGTTCCAAAATATCAAATCCGTATCGCTGATCAGTATTCTTAATCCATAATATTCGTTATAGAGTCGTCATCTAAAAATGATGTACCTCAGCCACGCTTTGATTGTGACTGTTCATATGAGTACCATGAGGATCTTGAAGTACATGGGCTCATACGGCCCCTAGCCCGGGTTAAGCGGAATTAGACACAAGTTACGAAACGTAACGCCATAGATCTTGCACGCTACGCTCGTATTTTGCTATCAGCATGCGATATGTATCGCCAAATTTGAAAACTTTGAGTGGAGGCGCTTGGTGGAATAGCCCTGTTTTATAAGTTTCTGCAACAATGTTTTGTGACGTTGATTAAAATCATCACATTTAACACATGATCTAGCAAATGCTACTAAGCGAGATATGTATACGCCATATGCAGGTCCCACTGGAATATTACTATCCAGAAAGGGATAGTTTACGATGTCGAAATTGTAATCATCTCTTTTGTCATAAAGTCGACGAGAGAGAATGCCCGCTTCATTTTTATAAGGCATGATTATGGCACATATAACATGATCGTTCAAGGGAGAGAGAGAAAGTTAAGGGTTAAACCTCGCGTTCAATACATGCTCACCAACCTGTCTGAAGATTCAGTCCAGAATGTTCCAAGAAAGTTACAAGAACACAATGTATTAGAGTTCGTTAGGCATGACCCAGTTCTGTAAAGTACACACTGTTCATCACACGCACTATCGTCAATCAGTGGGAACTTCACAACGTCAGACAGAAAGTTCAGGGAAGTCCAGGCAGAGAATATATCACAACACAGTTATTTTTTTCAATCACTACGGCCATTTACAAGGCTCTGTTAATTGAAACGAATCAAACTGTGCCTGTAGATATTGTTCCACAGAATGGACTCGTTCCAGAGGTTTCTGGCACACGCTGTCACGTCACCAAGGAAGAGGAGAAATATGTCGCTGTTATAGGATGAACGGTGTTTGGGTCCAAATTTTATCACTGAGATGGACATCACTCACGGCATTTGTGGGCAGCAGTCCGGAATTCCTTCTGGTCAGAATTACAAGGCAGTTCAAGGAGGCGTTGAAGAGGGTCACACATTTTACAATGGCCAACAAACACGAGCACCAAATATTTTCGTCAGTCACCGTCCCCGTCTGAGGGACTTAATTACCGTCTGCTATACCTCAGCAGGTGCAAAAAAGAAGGCAGGTCCTTTACCTGTTCTCTTTGTAATTGACGATTATCCTTGGCCTGAATATCAGTTCACAGATTGTCCACAAGTTTCGTGATGCCTTGAGCAATGGGCTGGAGCTCCTGCAGTTTTTCTGGCTCAGCCATTTTGTCCAAAAGTTAGTACACTCAGTGTCCTCGGTCGATCGTCTAAATCTGTTTTCTCAAGATCTTGTAGTTGTATCCAAAAGAAAATTGTCTTTATCCTGGCAAGCTCGCCATTATGAAATTTGAGGTCTTTAAGACGACAGGGCTTGTGCGCGTGTGATCTTTAAGATGTTGTAACGCGAAGTCGTCTCAAGACACAGGGATCGTCTTCATAAAACCTGAACAATAATAGTTTCCAAGGTCCGGCTTCTGAGATTTCTCGAAGTCTTGACAAACTCTTTAAATGAGAGAGGATACAACGAAAACGTCTGCTGAATATTAAGCCGATTTATTGTAAATTCATTCCACCTAACTTAGGAATGACCGGCACCATTTGGTAGGCAGACTAGCACAACCTCATCAACATCAGACTATTCTGTAAACAGTCATTTTTCGGAACTGGAGATATCAATAACTATTATCGGAGGCATTAGCCCCTATGAGACCTGATGATTTTAGTCTGCCTATAATGTGCCATTCATTCCGTTATATACAATACTAGACGTTTACAATGTCACTTTAGCCCGACATAGATGTCCTTACACTTCGGTACAATTATGACAGACAGATCACAAATCTGTCTCATTACATAATTCAGTCGTCAAAACGAAGGTTAAATCATTATACTTATATAAGCGGTTTCTACGTTATCTGTATAAATCTGAACTTACATAACCGACCTAAAGGGTCATGGAATAGTATTTCGGAAATAGGTTTGTCAAAACACATCATAATACCAAGGTTTGCATCCACACAGAGTTACATAAAATTGTTAAATGAAAAGTCAAAATTTATGCGTTTATATGGTGGTCCAGAATCGACATTTCACAATATGTGTAAAATGCCAGAGAAGGAAAGATGATGGGTTGATCCAGTTGACTATGCCTTCGTTTCCAATAAATCTTCTCTAAAGCAATTACATGATTGTCAAATTGACTAACTTAGAAGGAACCAGTGACTGGATATTCCTAGGAAATCAAGATGACAACCCAGGAAGCCACTCTCGACTACGTTCACGTTCAGGTGATCCAGCAGAGAAGCCGTTAAAGATGCCCTAACTCTTGGAACCGATGTGGAACCTATAGGCGACCCGACAGCAATACACCATAACGAATAAAATATCGAAAATCAACCTTCACATAATTAGTCATGTACAGAATTGACAAGAATCGTTGAAATTTCTCATAACACCGCCAACAAAAAAAAACATTCAGTCCAAAGAAACATTTTGCAGATAGGTTAGCCTATCTAATGACTATTTATATGATGTAGCATTTGGCTAAAGTGCTGAAAATTGTCTTCAATGTATTTATTTATGATTTGTATCACCTGCGTTAGAAAGGCTTGCAAGGGACATTCACAAGTTTTACTGTTGCCATACGGATTTATCTTTGACATATGCGGGTGGGCCTAAACAGTTTTGACCATTTCCCCGCGAAACACAAAATACAGAACACCACAAATGATAAAATTACTTATTATCAGGTTGAAACATACCTATTAAAAACAAACTGCACAACAGTGAACCCAGCAGCGATTTGATAGTTAGTGTGGATGTTAACTGGTACAGTCGACTAAAACATGGCCACTTTCGATCATTGGAATTAACTGCTTGAAACAAAGGGCATAATGTGACATACCTTATGTGAAATGCAATGTAGGTCAATGTAATTAACCGCATGTGCCAAATCATTTTAGCAAGGATGCCAAATCAGCACAACAATGAGATACTAGTATTGTGATATTCAACACTGCGAAAACCCGCATTTTCCAGTGATAATTTGTGATAATGTGAACTTCTGATCCATTCAATGGATTACCCTGACCTGTATAACAGACAGCCTTTGACCAATCAAAATAAATCTTCCACCAGCTGATAGCCCATACATATACCATCATAATAATACCATACATGTAACATAAAATGCAGCAGAAGTGAAAATATATTGTTATATGTTACCCCTACCCCCTAAGTTTGGGGAGGTTTGTCAAGTTCCCCGATCCGCTTTGAGGGCCTCTAGCACATTACCAGCCGACGCGTCAGATAGGCCACCCACCCTAGAAGGTTGCGTCGATGTATGGTCTAACAGAAAATCACAATAGTTTTTTTCTATACGGTGGGTTGAGGCTCGATGCTGGAAGTGGCCTTGGAATGATGGACTAAGAGCAATGATGAGACTACTACAGCTTGGGGATGACGTCTGGGGGGGGGCTATTAAGTGAAGCCTTCGTGTAAAAGCTTGTAGATACCCCACAGTATGATAGTCTTCTGAAAAATCGAAGTCATAACTATGACACTGTAACGGGCTGTGTTATGCAGTTAGATGTATAGAGCGTGAATATCAGCAACGACAAGCAGAGCAGAAAAAAGAAAACCACTATTCCAGCGGAAATGGCAACCACCACACCAATAGAAAACCAATTGTCAGAGTTGAAGAGATTGATCTGCCAGCTTTCTACAAGGATGGAAAAAATGGAGACTCGGATCTCTGAGAAGGAACCTTCATCGGCCCCACGCCAAGGGAACCTCCCGCACGCCTGCAATCCAGAAATCGAATTACACGTGGGTCGCTATGCTGTAATTGCTGTCAATATGGCCACATCGCTGTCGACTGCAAGGTCAACCTGAGGGGACCTATGTCAAGGGGCGGACATTAGGTTCTTTTCACCAGAGTAGAGAAGACCAGATCACCGTTTCCGCCATGTTTGGTATGAACAGCCACTGAGGCTAGTGTATTGGACAATGGAGTGCCATGTACAGCAATTTTGGACAAAGGATCTTCAGTATCGACCATGTCCCAGAGCCTCTATGAGCAACGCCTTAAACCTTGTCAAATAAAACCTCTGTATGATTTTATATACAGAGAATTCACGGATGGAGACAGCCTGCCATATGCTGGGTATATCGAAACAACATTGGGGACTCGAGGGTTATCTATATGCGTTGTGATCTATGGACCAGTCCACCCAGTGTGTATTCCTAGTCGCTCCAGATAGCCGTATTGGTGCATTACCGAGATGAAGTAGGTAGAAATTTACCGCAATCTGCTAACAAGCAAACTCCGTGGTATCTGGCTTTCAGAAGTCCTTATTCCAAGATAAGGAACCGACTAGGAATACCGGCACACTGGGGTTGGTAGACTAGGAATACCGGCACACTGGGGTTGGTGAAAAGCGATGAGACATCCAAGATGACGGTACCTCCTAATACAACTACCATCAATAAAGGCTGTGTTTTTCCAACTTTGCCATACAGCGAGACATGTGCGAAGCAAGAAATCTAGTTTACGACTTTGTAGGCTGCATGACGAATGCTTGGAGATTCCTGTTCAGGTTTCGAATCTATCTACCCAAACTGTGGTGATTCCTCCATGAGCTATTTTGTGCGAGATTCAGCCTGTCAGTATTAAAAAGGTTATTCCTTTTTGTTCTGGCGAGGCGGAATCTGGGGCGAAGGAGAGCATCCATTGGATGAGGTTGGTATGCCTTCAGAAATCACCACCGGACAGAGGAAATCTTTGGAGGATCTACTCTTGCGCTATAGTGACATATTCTCTAGTGATGACTTTGACTTAGGTCACACAACAGAAGTCAAGAACAAGATAGGACTCTCGGATGAAAGACAATTTAAACAGCGTTTTCGGCGAATACCTCCATCATTGTTTGAAGTTGTGAAAATATATCTACAACAGCTGTTGGCATGCGAGATAATTCGTGCATCGCATAGTGCATGGGCGTCTAATGTCGATTTCGTTAAGATGGAGAATGGAATCATTCGCATGTGTATAGACTACAGAGAGCTTAACAATAAGAATATAAAGGAATCTTACGCTCTACTGAGAATTGAGGACAAGCTCGATCAGCTAGCTGGATCCAATTTGTTTCCGTTCTCGACATGAATTCGGGATATCATCAGATAGTGGTCGGAAAAGAAGATAACGAAAGGGCCGCCTTCACTGTGGGTCCCTCTACTGAGTTTAATCGACTTCCTTTCGGGCTTGTTAAAGCCCCAGCCTCGTACCAGCTCCAGATGGAACACCTCCTTGGCGATCTCCACCTTGACCTGTCTCATTTATTTGGGCGACCTGATAAAAAATTCGAAGAGCATCTGGAGATGCTTGAAAAGGTTTTTGACCTAAATTTGTCACCAACTGAATGTGAATTCTTTAAAGACCATGCCAAGTTTGTCGATCATATTGTTTCTGCTGATTGACAAAGCAGTGTGCTGGCCTACTCCTCGTAACCCTGAGGAAGTGCGACAATTTTTTGGTTCTGCAGGCTACTATAGAAAGTTCATGAAAATTAGCAGATCTTTTGCCACCTACAGTCCTGAAGAAGGGTCGTAAAATACCCAAAACACAGATTTGGAGTTTAGGCCAAGAACTAGCCGAAGAATTTCAGCAACTCAAGGATGCACTTTGGTCGCCACCTGTTTTGGGACATGCAAATTTTACACTCCTGTTCGAATTGCATACGGATGCACATTCGCATGGACTTGGTGCAGTTCTCTACCAGGAACAGTGGGGGGGGGGGGAGGTCTTCGGCGTGTTATAGCCGAAGCGAGTAGAGGCTTCAATAAAGCTGTGAGAAATTACCAAAGTTTGAGTTTCTCGCTTTAAAGTGGGCTGTCACAGAACAGTTTTATGACTGCCTCTATGGACATTGGTTCACAGTTTTCACGGATAATAATCCTCTTATATATGTGTTGACATCGACCAAAGTGGATGCGACAGGGTATTTTCTCTTCTTTCGATTTTAACATCAATTACAGACCGGGTAAGCGGTATGCCGACTCAGATGCTTCGTCCCGAAGGTCTAGCTATGATGCAGTAAAACCGATCGAAATTGTCTCAAAATCTGTGGTGGTGTGATCTGTGGTGGTTGCCAGATCAGCAATTACGTCGAAACCATGTGCTTCAGTGTCGAAGTTGAAGAAGACGACAAAGAGCAAGGAGATATGGCGAGCATGTCTGTATGGGATTGGAGGCGAGCCCAGACTAAGGATCTCGTACCAAGGTGCTTTGCTTCTTGCATACGCCAGGATTGGGCACCAAGTGACGATATTCAGGTTGCATTTCGTAGAGAGATTCAGCATCTGAAGCTAGGCAAGGGGTTGGTATACCGTGTGGCCATTATTGATGGTCAAGATAAACAGCAGTTGATGCTCCCGGCAGAGAAAGCAAGCACTTCAGGGGCTACATAATGACATTGGCTACCTCGGAAGGTGACGAACACTTGCACTTGCCAGAGAGCGCCTTCATTGGCCTGGTATGGCAGCCGACCTCTGCATAGACTTCCTGACATTGGAAATGTCTAAAGGCGGGTACCAGAACATCTTGGTAATAACGGATCATTTTACAGACTATGCTAAAACGAGACCCACAAAGAATATGACCGACAAGACTACGGCAGACGTGTTAGTTAACAATTCCTCTTTGGATTTCCACTTCGTATCCGTTTTGACCAAGGATTCAGCTTTGAGAGTACGCTCATGAAAGATTTGTGAGCAATCGCTGAAGTGAACAAAAGCAGGACGACACCATATCATTGTCAGATAAATGGCATGTGCGAGAGGTTCAACCGTACCCTTCCCAATATGTTGGGGACTTTAGACCCCATCAAAATAGGAAGACTAGAGATCACACGTTTCACCGCTTGTGCATGGCTACAATTGTACTCACCATGAATCAACAGGTGAGAGTCCATTTTTCGTGATATTTGGACGTCATCCACGCTTGTCAGTCGACTTGGCGTTTGGGCCGAACCCTAGCGGAGAAGAAGTTAAAGGTATGGAAGACGAAATTATGGAGTCTTACAAGCTGACCACAGAAGCGACAGAAAAGGTTCGACAACGAGAGAAGCGTCGACATGGCCTTCGGGTCCGGGGAGCCACCATCCGTGTCGGAGAATGGATTTTAGTGAGACAATTTGCCTTCGACGGCAAGCACAAGTTGGCAGACAAATGGGACAACGAAGTTTATGTAATAAAACGTCAGCCCAACCTTGTTATACCAGTGTTCTCGGTTGAGAAAGAAGTTGGTGGAGGTGGACGACGTACTCTACACAGAAATCATCTAGTGCCGATAGGATGGTTAATGCCAAAACCTGGGGCAATCGTATCCCTACCTGCCCCAAAGACGGAGAAAACTGGCGAGTAGCAGCATAGAATCAACTGAAGTTGGTCAAGTGGATGACAAGAGTGAATCTGGGGATGAATATCCCATGCTCGAAGTGCTGAAGACGAACCACCCTGAAGCTTCAGCGCCCACTGTTGAGGGTAACGGTGACCCGCAGTCTGGAGTAGGAACCTGTGCTGATGACACGGCCATTCAGTTCACTGGTGGGCTCCGCGCAGATGTCGGAAATCAGGGTATGGAGGTGGATGTTGAAGCTGCAGACGACTCTCGGGTTATAACTGAGAGTGCAGAAGCTCAGTTGGAGCATGGTGGGTACCAGCTGAAATTTAACAGGAGGAAGGTCCAATGGTCGCACCGCCCAGGAGACCTATCAGAAACAGAAGGCCACCAAACTGAATGACATCTGATGAGTTACGGCAACGCCAGATGGCCCAAGGCAGCAGTGCAGCTGACAAAGGATGGCAGCCTTCCTGTGGTCATTGGCGAAAAATGGTTTACTGGAGAGCCAGATGACGCTTATCATGCTATGCTAGCATTGATATCAGAGTCCCACAAAGACTAAATGTCCCGACATTTGTCTAGAGAGGTGTGAATTTGACGATTGTATATATTTAGTGTTGATTATACATTTATTTAATTATGTTTTCTCTCTATGTGTTAGTTATTTGTAGATTTGAAAGTAAACCACATAGAACACATTATATGGTACTTTATTATTTTATTCACATAACACAAATCAACAAAAATAGAACACACCATCCATACCGACGTATGCTGGTTTCTACTCCCGTGCTTATCTATAACTCAAACGAACATATGTTAGGAAAACTGTGCATATAACCAAAGCGTTACATTTATAAGCTTTTGAAAATTGCAAGCTAATCATATGATGGGATGCGTATGTACCTCCTATTTTCATCACACTTCCATCTACCGAGCAGTTTGATATCTTCAGTTGAGACACCCATTGCATGACACATGCTTGGGTGTCCAATGCGGAAGCAGTGAGTTGTATGTTGCCTGACTGGAATATTCAAAAATACCAGGGCTTTCTTTAACATAGCGGCAAACTGAAATCTGAATAGCGGTATCTACTGAAATGCGAGCCATCAAAATGAGCAAAGAGCTGATGGCCCATCACACCACATCGTGCTTGCATGAATGATTCCATTATCTCAATGGGACTCAAGTCGTTACTGCCAGATATCAATAGCCTTTTCCTAACTGGTGTGTTTTTGAGAAGCGTATAAAAAGTTTGATCAAGCCCTGAAGTTTATCGATTAAAATATCAGAGACTCCGATGGCTTTCAGATTGTGGATTTCTTTCGAATCAGATACTATTTCACTCACACGTAAAAAACCACAGAATGTTAAAACGTAAGCAGCTCTGAAAAGTTCACATTCATATCGTGAACTGCAAACGTATGAGAGTACTCCTAATATTAGGAGAGTAAAGGCACAGTAATGGGAAGTCGCCGATCCACCTTTGGGTTTGAGCGCTTCATAACTTCGGACAACAATTTTGTGTTGGGTCACTAATACTCATTAACTTATGCATACAGGATATCCCAGCTAGATACGTTTGAACAGTAGCTGGACTGTAATCCTTATATGAAAGATAGTCAGTGTAGTGGATAATTTATGAAACCGAGACATGCAGGCCAAATAATGGGTAAATTATATTGCTCTCTAAAACGCTGAAGGGAGGTAACTCCTGCGTCATAAGCTGCCGACGTCCCGGGTGACATAGAATGCTATAACAAACGACTCGTTCCTACTTCTAAATGCTCCACAGCCACAGAGGTACAGGTGTTGGAACTTTGTCTGCCCGAGGAACCAGCTGATGGAAGCGATGTCACTGCAAGCGCGAAATGGAATCAGATATTTCATTATTAATTCCAGCAATGCGACGTTCCCGAAACAGAAAGTTGTTTTTTAAACAAGACAAAACCAAAATACGCACCAGTTTCATGACCCTTGTACACTTGGCTGTCTGTTTGTTTACAATTTCAGTCACAGCGGAAGAGAATTTTTTTCCTTAACCTATACCCCCCCATTTCGAAAGCAACCACAATAGGAAATAACAAAAAAAATAAAATATCTTTGGTGATACCTGTATCATGCCAATATGTTGACAAACTGTTATATGCCCAATGACCCTGAAAATAAGCTTCCATCCCATGGTAACCTGCTACATCCGTAAAGAATTGGAGGTTATCATTGGAAGACCAATATTGGTCCAAAAACACACTCACCCCATTACACTGATCTACAAACTGTTGTCACACCAATAGATCTTCTGTCATTCCGGAATTGAGCCGTATATGATAGCATCTATAAGACGCCTAGAGAATGCTCTACCCGGGACAATGCCTCTACAGGCGAAATTCAGCATTCTAATGAGGGATTGTAAGTCATGTAGGGTAATATTTTGGCGACTACTAATTGCCTTGAGACGATTTCGAAGTTCAGTTATCTTCTCCATAGGTATTCGAACCACCATTATGAAGGTGAATATGAGTCCTTATTTCTAGAACTAGTCTGGAGTGATAAAACCTACTTAGTTGGCTTACTTTACAGACCCCCTGATAAAGACGTTAATGTTTTTAACCGATTTCTCTTTTCTACTCTTAAAACTCCGGACATCGAAAGAAATAATTGTATACTAATGGGGGATTTTAATATTGATCTCTTTAAAACCGACCGTCATACACCTTCAAAAGAATACTTCGATATTTTAAAGTTACACTATTTCTTTCCACAAATTACTAAACCAACGAGAGTACGACGAAATTCATCAACACTCATTGATAATATATTTACAAATTTTCATGAAGACAATCTCCTTTCGGGTATTTTCATGACAGACATTACTGATCATTTTCCAGTTTTCCATATCATAAAAACGGAGCAGATCTTTAAGGCCCGTGACCAGACCTTACAATATCGCAGAATCACTCCCGACCAAAAAGATAGATTTACTCAAATAGTAAAAGAAACTGACTGGAGTGATGTCGAATCTGATAACAGAGACCCTAGTAAAGCGCTTGACAAATTCCTGACTTTATTCAACCCTATTTATAATGATTGTTTCCCTTTATCAACGTCTAAAATTAGAAATAAAAAAATTATTAAACCTTGGATCACATACGGTATATTAAACTCGATATATGAAAAGAATAGACTATATCGACTCTACCTCCTCACTCATGATGAAAATATTCATCTCGAATACAGAGCATATAGAAATAAACTTAACCATATTCTACGATTGGCTAAGAAACAATATTTTGAATATAAATTTAATGAGAGTAATCAAGATATAAAAGGAACTTGGAAAATTTTAAACCAACTCATGAATAGAAGCAAGGCCACAAGAACACCTGAGTATTTTAGAGTGAACAGTGAGAATATATCGGACAATCAGGTTATCGCCAACAAGTTTAATGAATATTTTAGCTCGGTGGCACCCAATCTTGATTCTGAAATCCCAAGCACTCCTTCCAATTTTAAAGATTACCTTGGCACACCTATCCCTGGCAATTTCTTATTCACACCGGTAAATCTGGATGAGGTGAAGATAACGATAATGAACCTGAAGACCGCTGCACCTGGTATAGATGATATACGGACGTCCTTGGTTAAACTGGTATCTGATTACATTTCTGCTCCTCTTGCCTACATAATTAATCTTTCATTCTCTTCTGGGATAGTCCCAAAGCCCTTCAAAAATGCTAAAGTTATACCAATTTTCAAAGCTGATGATCCGTCTGTATTATCAAATTATAGACCAATATCTGTCTTACCATGTTTAGGTAAAATTCTCGAAAAAATTGCGGCTACGAAAATATCAGACTTTTTGGAATCCAATACAATTCTTTCCAAAGATCAGTTTGGCTTTAGGCCCAATCACTCGACATCTCTAGCAGCAACTACACTATATGACACACTCGTTTCAGCAAAAGAATCCAAACTTTATAGCATAGTTTCCTTCTTGGACCTGTCTAAGGCTTTCGACACTGTGAATCATAATATATTACTCTCTAAACTCGACCACTACGGTTTTCGAGGCCTGGCTAATACTTGGCTTAAAAGTTATCTGTCTGACAGATCCCAATGTGTTATATATAACGGCGCCTACTCTGAACCGTCTCAAATCTTATATGGTGTCCCCCAAGGATCAATATTGGGCCCAATTCTTTTTCTTCTCTATATCAATGATATAAGCAATGTTACTAATCTTCTGAAAATTATCTTATTTGCTGACGATACCAGTGTAGTATATTCTTCCGAAAAAATAATCGAGGTCTTCGATATCATGTCACAAGAATTAGAAAGACTCTCGACTTGGTTTTCCTGTAACCGACTCTCACTGAATATAAAGAAAACGAAATATATGTTAATCAAGCCTAATAACTCTAAACCTCCAGCTAATCCATATCACTTACTTATATCTGGCAATGAAATACAACTCGTAAATCAATTCAAATTTCTGGGTATTTTTCTTAATGACCAACTAAACTGGAAAACTCATATACACTATATTGGTAATAAAGTGTCCAGAAACTTAGGGATAATAAACCACATAAAACGCGCTTTGAATAAAAAAACACTGTACATTTTATATTATTCGATGATCTTCCCCTATTTTAATTACTGTAATGTTCTATGGGGAAATACCTACATTACTCACCTACAGCCATTGATAACTCTCCAAAAACGTGCGCTTAGAGTGATAACACTATCTAGAAAGCTAGACCACACTTCGCCTCTGTTTACTGATTTAAAAATCTTACAGCTACAGAAATTAAATCTTTACTCATGCCTTATTATGACTCACAAATTGTTTCACCATCCCAAAATACTGCCGCAAATTTTCCAGTCCTATTTTACTAAGCAATCTAGTATTCATTATTATCGGACCAGGGGAACCCTGCTTAACCTATACAGACCCATCTATCGATCCAATTTATCATTTTACACCCTCAAAGTTACAGGACCTCGAGAGTGGAACAAACTGCCCCAATCAATGAAAGGCATTCAATCAACATCACTTTTTAAATCAAAACTCAAATCCTATTTCATTATGAACTAATGTATTGTAACAGCTGGTCCATTTCTCTCAGTGCGTGAAATCTTTCATTCTTCAGCCATATGTTTTTCTCATATTTCTACCGATGTCATTTAAGACGTTATCGGGATAGAACAAGCCCTTTTGGGTTTTATTCCCGCCAAATTGTATTTTCAGGCTAATTATTACTCACATATTTTAAAAAAACAACTCAGCATTTCAGCCATTGGTATCCATTACTTTGATGTATATTTTGGTGAATAAATTTCAATTCAATTCAATACCATCGAATCAAATTCTAAACCCAATTCAAGTAAAGCAAACAAGTACAAGGGCCCACGTTCTTATCGTCAGCTAAAGCCTCATCAACATCATCACAAATTTCCACAAATGTACGAACTAGATAGTTACATACGGGATATCCTGCGGCACTAGCAAAAAAGAAATCGTCAAGATAATGCTTCATTGTGTCGTAGCCTGTCTTTTTTCTTACACACCATTCAAGGAATGTGCTAAATCACTCAAAAGTAGCACAGGAAATGGAACATCCTATAGGAAGGACGGTGTCGATGAAGAAAGAATTCTGGAATGTAAATTCCAACAGATCAAAATCACAAGGGGGAACGGGCAGTAAGCGGAAGGCAGATTTAATATCCGCTTTTGCCATTATAGGGCCTGGTCTCTGTATAATTGCCACGGCGTCATCAACCTTCGAGTAAGAGACAGAACACAGAGAAGAGATGTGATCATTAACTGATGTCCCAGTATTCTTCGGGTATGACAGATGGTGGATCAATCTATACTCGCCAGGGGCTTTTTCGGAACTAGCCAGATAGGGGACACGCTAAGTGTAGGTATAGGCCTATGAGCAAAGAGACCAAATATTCTACCCGTTTTTACTTCCTTTTTCTAATTTTTCAGCGACTATGAACCTTAAGTTCTTAGCTCAGATGGAATGCTGGGGCCCACTATAATGCAACGAGAAAACTTCCTTAAAACCCAATTCTAGTATTTTCGTATCGTCTAATTTGGGGTAGTCTTCTAACCAACAACATAAACGATCAAGCTTTATGGGAGTAGTAGCTAATTTACAAGGGTCGAATACACAATTGGAAAATTTGCATGGCCGCTGAAGCTGTATACCAGTTTTACTGCCTGTCATTTGAGGGTTGCTTTCCTGCGTTTGAGGAAGGAAAATTATTCTTCTTGAAGCAGGTCTTCACTGAATGTGTGCCACCACAGTGGCTGCAATTGTGGTTGAATTTACATGGCCTTCTGGAGCAACCATCCCCATTAAACTTAAAGCAGACCGAAGATTTCTTGTCGATGTTTTGGAAAGCCAGGGACCCTCCAGAATTAGATTAGAGAAGCATTTTAGTCAGCCATAACTCTCCGTCTATCGCCGCTCAAGAAATGTTAGGGTACCTAGCCAGTCTTAGCCGAAACTGCTGATCATACGCAATCTACCCCGACCCAGGTCCATTTGAAGCGAGCATCCGGACAACACTCATATATTCGAGGAGCTGTCTAGCTAAGTTACTGGGATGATTTTGCAGATATATCCTCGCGAAAATCAAGAAAGCTGACATCCAAGTTTCAATATTATCAATTTTCTTGACTTCAGTCTTTGGCTTAAGTAAAACTTGCTCACCCTCCTTACCTGTCAGGGCAAGCGAAGAAATTTGCTCTCTCAACTCCTCGGCTGTTTTCAAAAGTAGTGGCAATTCAATATAATCCTCCTCCCATATTTTGTATTTAATTTGTAAAGGGACATGAGCCTCCAAGTCATGACCTAAACTTGCTATGTATTTTGCGGAAGAAACATGGTATCATGTTGTGGTTGAAAACTAACCATAGAGATATTGCTTGCATTTGGCATACACAAATTTATCATACTACCTGCAGGCCTACTTGGTACAGGCATCGCCGGACCTGTGCTAGTAGGGGATTGCACGCTCTCCATTGCATTGGCAAACTTGTTTCCTGTTGATTGTTGATGTTGCTGGAGGTTTCCTCAACACCACCGGCCCCCAACTCGAGTGAGGATGGCACCCTATCGGTTCTTCTTGGTCGCTGGCGACTGTGGGGTCCAGTACATGGTCATCGAGACGAGCGGGGGTCGTCGTTACATGCCTCCTAGCTGCCAGAGTCCGCTTAGATAATCTAGGCTTCGCTCTGGGCATAGTACTTTACAGTACTTTACAACTAAAAATACTTGCAAACAGGACAAAATCTTAATCGCTAGCAGCAGGATGCGTGCAGCACTGTCCAGTGTCGAGCAAACGCCACAAAAAAATAATTAGGCGAAATCCAAAGACCTGGGGAGATGGCAGATACGAGTTTTACGGAAGCCATCATAATGGTTAGGGAGTTTGTGAAGTTAAGTCAGATAATTTTCATTTTTCATTTAAATGACCACTTGGTTTACACCGAAATGGAATTATCATATCAGCAGTGCTATATTCATGCTTGACAACCTAGAATAGAACAATATTTTTTTTCTAAAATCAGCTTCACGAAAAATATCATGTTTTTTTTCTTCTTTACTTTACGAGGCACCACAGACGTGCCTTTATAGTTCTAGACCATTATAATCTAATTTCATAGAAATTAAACGACGTTCAGACGAAATCGTGTAACAAATATTTACCCATGCTCTAACTTCAGTGCAAACTAATGGTAAACGGTTATTACCATGCAAAAACAATCAGACAAATTTTTCGGACCGAAAGACATAGCCCATAGAGTTTGACCTCAAAATGCGAAACGGTTTCAAAGATGCACGTTTAAAGTCGCGGTCGTTTCTCCTGAAAACGTCAGAACATCCACTTTGTGGAAATGCTGTAACTAGGATGTGTTGTATTTGGCTATAGTTGCAAGTAACCCCGATGTTAACATCAACATGGAACAAGAAATTCGGTAAAATTACCCAAACCTAAAGGGTGCACATGAGAGTTTCGAAGGAATGACCTAATTCTAATTCCATAATACGAGATTTATTAACCCTACCAAACTTTCTGCGCTATCTCCGGAACGACAAACAATAGGGAGCTGAAATTCCCGTGACTTTATAGTTTATCATATTGATGTCGTTTTGAGCCTACATGCATAACCCCACGAACAGAGGATCATGGAAAAATTCAAGATGGCGACCAGAAAAGTGGTGTTTTTGTCATATTTCTTCAAAATTTCTGCTTTTCCGAGATGAAAAGTGGACAAAAACTATTTTATTTCACATCACATTAATATTTACTAATTTATCATGCCGTTTTTGTGGAGAAATTGCATAAATAAAAGAATCGGAAAATCTGACCGGAAAATGCCGTTTTGGAAATGACGTCACTCTGACGTTATCAAAGCGGCCATCTTGGATTTTGTTTACATTTTCTGGTAGAGCTTGGCCCAGTGTGGTAAGTTTCAGCCCCCTAACTCAAGAGGCAAGAGGGGAGGTGGGGCATTTCGCCCCCCCCCCCCTCCAAGGCCACAACAGGTCCCAAAAAGCCGAGACCAGCTAGGGTTAAAAACTTATAATTGTTTTCTCCATACTTTGGATAATCCAGGATGCAACATAGCCGAAACAATTCATAAGGCATCGAAACTCAAACTTCAAGCAAATTTTGTAACCTGGTGAAATTCCTCAATGAGTACACATAAACAGTAGAAAACTTATTTATTCAATCAAATTCAAGAAGTTTTGAGTATGAAAACTGCCTTACACGTATCAGGAACAAAAAGCACAGATTTGAGATGACCGCAATGGGAATCAGTGCACATTACCTGGAGATGAAGAATGGTATATATGATAATGTTTTGCCAGAAAATGAGTTTATGTCCTTTCAAATGAGGAAAAAAAAGAGGACAATATTTCCTCTTAGACTGTGTTACTTGTACAGTGGCTCTCGTATTCCTTCTCCACAATTTTTAATATATATGGCGTACAGCCTCCATAGTGCAGGTCTGTGAACTCAGTACCAGCCATGCACGCAGATTACGGCAGTATAGTTAGTATTAGAATATAGTCTGTTTAAAATAACAGCCAATGAAAGGACGGCGTAAGAGCCGTGTTCACAGACAAGCCGGGTTTATAGTGAGAATACGCTGTAGAACGGCCTCCTTGATGTAATCCAGGAAATGCCACGTGGACGTCGCTCCAGTCAAAACATTCACGGATACTTACAGCTGAGGCCAAAGGGGATGAAATATACGACACATTGCCTGGCTTTTAATTTGCTCAAATTTGGGTATATTCGGATAGGTCATGAGGTCACGAATTTGATTCAGTGCTCTTATAAAATACAACTGGTGTCATAGCTTTGCCAAACTCACACTGCGAAAAAAATTGTGTTGAACCCATTTGGGCACCAAAATTGTTATGAAAATAACGCAAATTGTGTGAGGATCAACACCGTTTTGTGTTGAACTCCACACCTTTTTGACGGGGCGATGTAGGCCCGTAGTGACTAATGGTCCTGTCTTGTAGTCAGAAAAAAATTGAGCACCGTCTCTGTGTCTTGCTAACACAGCAAAAGATAGAGCTCTTACACGACAGTAGTAACCAAACGGGATTTCGAGCCACTGGCTCGTCACTGCGCATGCGCGAGAAAGTGGTGTGCGCAGGAGTGTTGTGCGCAGGTATGAGATTTTGTGGCGGTTTTGTGGCGGTGTGCGCAAGTGTTGTGCGCAGGTATGACGTCACTTCCGGTCTGCGTGAATCGGGCGTGTGTATTCCTCCGCGGTGATGCGGTCTGTTGATGATGCGGCCTGCCTCCGCGGACATAAAGTAGTCCCAAATTCTCTGGCATTCTCCGGCAATCTTCAGGGGCGAGAGGGGTCCCTAGTGTACCGATTGGGTGGTATGAGGTATCAATGTGAAGCATTCGTGAAGGGGCATCTGATGGGGTGGGAGACCAAGGTAGACCAAGGGTATGGAAATAGACGTTTTGGGGTCTAGGGGAGCCCTAGTGGTCCGATGGAGTCGAATGAGGTATCAATGTGAAGCATATGTGAGGGGGCATCCGCGGGGCTGGGTGTGGGGTTGGAATATGGTCATTCTGCGCATGCGCGGTAGACCAAGGGTATGGAATAGACATTTTGGGATCTAGGGGAGCCCCTAATGGTCCGATGGATTCGTATGAGGTATCAATGTGAAGCATTCGTGAAGGAGCATCCGACTGGACTCATGGAATGGGTGTGACGTGGCACTGACGTCATTCTGCGCATGCGCATGCGCAAGCAGGAACTGTGGGAAAAGGGTATGGAAATAAACATTTTGGGGTCTAGGTGATCCCCTAGTGGTTCGATGGTGTCGTCTGAGGTCTTACTTTGAAGCTCTCGTGGAGGAGCATCCGACTGGACTCATGGTTCGTCCGTGTTCAAGAGTCTGCGCATGCGTAGCCGGGCCGTAGTATAGAAAGCAGGCATTTTGGGGGTGCGTGGCAGTGTGTTTGACCAACCCCTATGGGTCCGTGTTTGTGGTTGGGTGGTGTGGGTTCTGCGCACAGACGTCACTTCCGGGTTGCACTAAAACTACCTCGGAACCCAGAAGAGTTTCAATGTTCCCGTAGACGTAGATTCCGGATTTTCAACATCCAAGTTTTCACCGGCCCGGTCGCACGCGCGCGCGTCATCATCGGAAGTGCGCGGATGAATATCGGGTCAAAAGATCAAAGGCCACATCCAGGTGAAAAGGTCCAAGGACTCCCTTTCGGCAACGTTCGGCAACAATGTTGCGGCATCGATATACAGAGCTTGAACCCAAAAAGGGGATTGTAAATTAACCTGGGAAGGATGGGCAGTTCCATTTGGACCAATCAGCGGTCGAGAAAATGAGCCAATGAGCGATCGATAAAAGAACCAATGCACGGGAACTAGAATTTCGCTCGTCTGCGCCTACATCCGCGTCCTAGGATGCTTTCGCCTACGTCCGCGCCTACATCCGGGTTCTTGTACACCCGGGTAATGTTTTCTGGACATGGATGGGTTACCTTTGGCTCCATTCTAGGCCACTGCTTGGCTAATACGGTGTTCAAAGCCAGTTTCATGCATTATGCTCATATAGAAAACACACAAGACAGGGTTTTTTTTGGTGAGATTTCATTTTGTTTTTTATTCAACAATAACTAACAACAACAACGTGAGAACAACCACGTGAAAACGGAAGCACAGAACAGGGGGCTTGTGCATTGAAAGAACTGAAGCCCAGAAACAGGGGGCTTGTAAACTTAAGCCCAGAACGGTTCTCCTTGAAGATCTTCCAGTTCATAAACTCGCTGATCTTCCAGTTCATAAACTCGCTACTGTCGGGGTAGGCGCCGTTTAATCAGGAAGTGCTCATCGCTCCAGTTGGGCAAGTAACTTTTCTCAAACTGACCTTTGACTTTACTGATACGTACAGGGTCCCGGACCTTGTACACCTCCTCCGTCGTTCGCTGCGATTGCCTGGGGTACAATTACAAGCGTCTAGTCCGTCATTCATAATCCAGCCGTCGTCCATTAGAGAATATCCGCGTCCATAATCCAAAGACCTATTCCATTTCCATATAACAGTATTAGCACCAAATTCAAAAAGACAAAAGTATACATAAACATAGGCTTGTTTCCTGCAAGAGAGAAGCGGTCAACAATTTTCAATGATGCCGGCAAGACATCATGATGTTCCAAAATATCAAATCCGTATCGCTGATCAGTATTCTTAATCCATAATATTCGTTATAGAGTCGTCATCTAAAAATGATGTACCTCAGTCACGCTTTGATTGTGACTGTTCATATGAGTACCATGAGGATCTTGAAGTACATGGGCTCATACGGCCCCTAGCCCCGGGTTAAGCGGAATTAGACATGTTACGAAACGTAGCGCCATAGATCTTGCACGCTACGTTCGTATTTTGCTATCAGCATGCGATATGTATCGCCAAATTTGAGAAACTTTGAGTGGAGGCGCTTGGTGGAATAGCCCTGTTTTATAAGTTTCTGCAACAATGTTTTGTGACGTTGATTAAAATCATCACATTTAACACAGGATCTAGCAAATGCTACTAAGCGAGATATGTATACGCCATATGCAGGTCCCACTGGAATATTACTATCCAGAAAGGGATAGTTTACGATGTCGAAATTGTAATCATCTCTTTTGTCATAAAGTCGACGAGAGAGAATGCCCGCTTCATTTTTATAGAGATAGAGATCTAAATAAGATGTGCCTGTAGGGCTATCTGTAGTTTCCTTCAAATCCAGTGAAGGTGGATATATATCCTTCACTGCGTCATTTATATAGCGATTATCCACAGCGAGAAGATCGTCTATATAGCGTTTGGTGAATGAGAAGGAACGGGCTTTGAGTGGATCGGTTTTTGAAAGCGCACGCCGGACTTGGGCTTCATTGAGTTGGGTCAGGGTAATGGGGGCTCTCTCTATACTCCGGTGATAGGCTCGATTGTAACCACTCACAAGTTTCGGGAGAACATCGATGTACCACCTTGTATTCTTATAGGTGAAATATTTATACATGCGGCCTTTGAATGTCCTGTTGAACCTTTCCACCACGAAAGCCTTGGTCTCGTTGTACGTATGGAAGAAAAACACCTTCTGGGCTTTCAGAAACTGTTGGAACGGTCTGTTGAGGAATTCCGTGCCTTCGTCGGTTTGCAAATACAAAGGTTTGCGCCCGGTCTTGAAAATGTCTTTGAGATTCGCCCCTGTTTTCGTCCGGATGGGTACCACCCACGCATAATTCGACAGGATATCGATGCACGTCAAGATATACCGATTCCCATCGTTGTGGTTGGCACTGGGCATCTGGGCATCTATTCCTCCCACGATGACCCGTAGAAAATGGCGACGGACAGATCGATGTAAAGTATAGGTGTCTTGTTTTCTTAACCAATTTCGGACGTTGTATCCCCTGGAGTTTGGCCGCTCGATAGAGAGCCGTCAATGTACTATAGGCCGCCGAAAGTTATCCAACACCTTCTCCCAGCTCTTCATGGTGACAAATGATGATGGACCCTAGCTCTATCGTTTATTTATAACGGGAATATCGACCTTATCCGCATAAACGTGCAGGAAAACCTCGGGGGTCAAGCTGACGCCAGTATTATATGCTCCGCCATGGTCAGTACGTGAATGGTACCAAATTTGACTGTCTCTCGTATTTATAGGCAGAACCCCGTGAGATCAAAGGATCGGGTGGTCATGTCACTGGGCTGACTGAGTGTAGCCGGGTGATCACTGGCATCGTCGTCTGCCTCCGCTTCATTGCTAGAAATTTGTTCATTGGGTTCTGCCGCCGCTTCTCTCAGGGCACGAGCCCACTCCAACATGAATAAAAAACAAAATGAGATCTCACCAAAAAAAGCCCTGTCTTGAGTGTTTTCTATATGAGCATAATGCATGAAACTGGCTTTGAGCACCGTATTAGCCAATCAGTGGCCTAGAATGGAGCTAAAGGTAACCCATCCATGTCCATAAAACATTACCCGGGTGTACAAGAACCCGGATGTAGGCGCGGACGTAGGTAAAAGCATCCTAGTACCCGGATGTAGGCGCAGACGTGAGCGAAATTCTAGTACCCGTCCATTGGTTCTTTTATCGATCGCTCATTGGCTCATTTTCTCGATCGCTGATTGGTCCAAATGAAACTGCCCATACTTCCCAGGTTAATTTACAATCCCCTTTTTGGGTTCAAGCTCTGTATATCGATGCCGCAACATTGTTGCCGAACATTGCCGAAAGGGAGACCTTGGACCTTTTGACCTGGATGTGACCTTTGACCTTTTGACCCGACATTCAACCGCGCACTTCCGGTGATGACGCGTGCGCGTGCGTCCGGGCCGGAGAAAACTTGGATGTTGAAAATCCGGACCCTACGTCTACGGGAACATTGAAACTCTTCTGGGTTCCGAGGTAGTTTTAGTGAAACCCGGAAGTGCGCAGAACCCACACCACCCAACCACAAACACGGACCCATAGGGGTTGGTCAAACACACTGCCACGCACCCCCAAAATGCATCCTCCGTCGTTCGCTGCGATTGCCTGGGGTACAAGACACGCCGGACTTGGGCTTCATTGAGTTGGGTCACGGTAATGGGGGCTCTCTCTATACTCCGGTGATAGGCTCGATTGTAACCACTCACAAGTTTCGGGAGAACATCGATGTACCGCCTTGTATTCTTATAGGTGAAATATTTATACATGCGGCCTTTGAATGTCCTGTTGAACCTTTCCACCACGAAAGCCTTGGTCTCGTTGTACGTATGGAAGAAAAACGCCTTCTGGGCTTTCAGAAACTGTTGGAACGGTCTGTTGAGGAATTCCGTGCCTTCGTCGGTTTGCAAATACAAAGGTTTGCGTCCGGTCTTGAAAATGTCTTTGAACGCCGCTATGAGATTCGCCCCTGTTTTCGTCCGCCACCCACGCATAATTCGACAGGATATCGATGCACGTCAAGATATACCGATTCCCATCGTTGTGTTTGGCACTGGGCATCTGGGCATCTATTCCTCCCACGATGACCCGTAGAAAATGGCGACGGACAGATCGATGTAAGGTATAGGTGTCTTGTTTTCTTAACCAATTTCGGACGTTGTATCCCCTGGAGTTTGGCCGCTCGATAGAGAGCCGTCAATGTACTATAGGCCGCCGAAAGTTATCCAACACCTTCTCCCAGCTCTTCATGGTGACAAATGATGATGGACCCTAGCTCTATCGTTTATTTATAACGGGAATATCTTGGGCCGGAGTTTCTTTCTGATTTTCGTCGTTGGCTTCTGCCAGCACAGTGTCCATGGTAGATGACCAGTCCAACTCGTCTGATGACCGTTTGATAAGCACTTGATCCACATCTACCACGACATCTTCCAGTGCAGACAATAGATCAGAGCGAAGGGTAAAATGCACTGTACCCCCATCTAGCCGAGCCAATTGAGCAAAGAAAGGGCCGCGTCGGATGTACACATCGTGACACAAGTGGATGAGGTCGTCGTCCAGTTCACCAGACAACACCCGTTTGAATTTGGTCCAGCCCTCCCGGAACAGACGAATGTGGGCCGGGCACGGTTGTGTAGTGTCTGCATCACAGATGTCTCCCACCTCCTCCATGATATCGACCTTATCCGCATAAACGTGCAGGAAAACCTCGGGGGTCAAGCTGAGATACGCCAGTATTATATGCTCCGCCATGGTCAGTACGTGAATGGTACCAGATTTGACTGTCTCTCGTATTTATAGGGAGAACCCCGTGAGATCAAAGGATCGGGTGGTCATGTCACTGGGCTGACTGAGTGTAGCCGGGTGATCACTGGCATCGTCGTCTGCCTCCGCTTCATTGCTAGAAATTTGTTCATTGGGTTCTGCCGCCGCTTCTCTCAGGGCACGAGCCCACTCCAACATGAATAAAAAACAAAATGATATCTCACCAAAAAAAACCCTGTTTTGAGTGTTTTCTATATGAGCATAATGCATGAAACTGGCTTTGAGCACCGTATTAGCCAATCAGTGGCCTAGAATGGAGCTAAAGGTAACCCATCCATGTCCATAAAACATTACCCGGGTGTACAAGAACCCGGATGTAGGCGCGGACGTAGGTAAAAGCATCCTAGTACCCGGATGTAGGCGCAGACGTGAGCGAAATTCTAGTACCCGTCCATTGGTTCTTTTATCGATCGCTCATTGGCTCATTTTCTCGACCGCTGATTGGTCCAAATGAAATTGCCCATACTTCCCAGGTTAATTTACAATCCCCTTTTTGGGTTCAAGCTCTGTATATCGATGCCGCAACATTGTTGCCGAACATTGCCGAAAGGGAGACCTTGGACCTTTTGACCTGGATGTGACCTTTGATCTTTTGACCCGACATTCAACCGCGCACTTCCGGTGATGACGCGTGCGCGTGCGTCCGGACCGGGAAAAACTTGGATGTTGAAAATCCGGACCCTACGTCTACGGGAACATTGAAACTCTTCTGGGTTCCGAGGTAGTTTTAGTGAAACCCGGAAGTGACGTCTGTGCGCAGAACCCACACCACCCAACCACAAACACGGACCCATAGGGGTTGGTCAAACACACTGCCACGCACCCCCAAAATGCCTGCTTTCTATACTACGGCCAGACTACGCATGCGCAGACTCTTGAACACGGACGAACCCAGTCCAGTCGGATGCTCCTCCACGAGAGCTCCACAATAAGACCTCAGACGACACCATCGAACCACTAGGGGATCACCTAGACCCCAAAATGTTTATTTCCATACCCTTTTTCCACAATTCCTGCTTGCGCATGCGCAGATTTACGTCAGTTCCACGTCACGCCCATCCCATCGGATGCTCCTTCACGAATGCTTCACATTGATACCTCATACGACTCCATCGGACCATTAGGGGCTCCCCTAGATCCCAAAAAGTCTATTCCATACCTACCGCGCATGCACAGAATGATCATATTCCAACCCCTCACATGTCCCCATCAGATGCCCCTTCACGAATGCTTCACATTGATACATCATACCATCCAATCGGTACACTAGGGACCCCTCTCGCCCCTGAAGATTGCCGGAGAATGCCGGAGAATTTGGGACTACTTTCTGTCCGCGGAGGCAGACCGCATGACCACCAGACCGCATCACCGCGGAGGAATACACACGCCCGATACACACAGATCGGAAGTGACGTCCTACCTGCGCACAACACTTGCGCACACCGCCAAAAAATCTCATACCTGCGCACAACACTCCTGCGCACACCACTTTCTCGCGCATGCGCAGTGGCGAGCCAGTGGCTCGAAATCCCGTTTGGTTACTACTCATGACAAGAAAGAGGTCTGAAACTTCCTTCTTTAGAGTGTCCAGGTTTCTGTGTTTTGACTTCCGGTTTGTGAGCCGAGCAAGGCGGACGCACGTGTAAGATGCTCCCCAGATAAATGACCAAAAGTCGAGAGGGGAATGGACATGATGAGCAACTACAGACGCGTATTAGAATTTGATGCCACGAATGGAAGATCACGCTGACGGTGGCATACAATTATACTAAACAAATATATGATCCCCTTCCACAATTGTCGACGATTGGCTTACAGGCAAATTATGCTCGCCAACTGGAAGGATCAGGTAATTTTAATTCTTGTAATGTCCACGTTATTATTAGTTTGGTATATTTATTTTCTGCGATACATGTAATTTATCTTTTGTTAGTTCAGAGAGAATGCAATAGAAAGTTCTATCCTTGGGAATGTTCTGCATGTTACGATATGTTACATGTAACAAATTGTCTGACTGGTATTTAGCCTAACCCGGATCCTTGTAATCTTTCGCTTTATCGTGATTAGGGGAAATACAAATTTAAATAACAATGGGCCCTCGCACTTCATGGACATGGCTTTGCGGTTATGTAAATCACGGATGATGTTATGTAATGTCTAACACAAGTAGAATAATGGTGTGTTCCATGAATTGCCAGGGCCTAGCAGACTTGAATAAACGTAGAGACGTTTTTGAATGGTTCAGGCAAAAAAGGTGCGACATTTATTGTTTACAAGATACCCACATTGACGAGAGTAGTAGTGTCTGCTGAAAAAAGGTAACATTGACCTCTTTGCACTTAAACTTGAGGCGTCGGCGCTGGAGATTGGAAAGTGACCTCTGCCAGAGTTTGCCCGCCATCTTGAATTTGGTAAAAAAACTTGACCAATGTGGCAGCGGCTTATTCTCTTGAACGCGGATACAAGGTCACGTGACCTCTATATTCCTCCGCGGTAATGCGGTCATGTCTGACGGTGATGCGGTCGCGGGGAAAAGCTTCCGCGGAGAGAAAGTAGTCCCCAAGCTTCAAATACGCTGCATGGTCCGATTGGGTCGAGTGAGGTATCAAAGTGAAGCATTAGTGAAGGGGCATCTGATGGGCTGGGTGTGGGGTTGAAATAGCGTCATTGTGCGCATGCGCGGTGGCCCAAGGGTATGGAAATAGACGTTTTGGGGTCTAGGGCAGCCACTCGTGGGCCGATGGAGTCGTATGAGGTATCAATGTGAAGCACACATGAGGGGGCATCTGACTGGACTAGTGGCTCGGCCGATGTGACCATTCTGCGCATGCGCAGACAGGGAATTGTGGGAAAAGGGTATGGAAATAGACGTTTTGGGGTCTAGGTGGGCCACTCGTGGTCCTATGGAGTCGTATGAGGTATCCATGTGAAGCATTCGTGAAGGCGCATCCGACGGGGTGGGTGACACGTGGAACTGACGTCATTCTGCGCATGCGCAGTAGACCAAGTGTATGAAAACAGACGTTTTGGGATCTAGGGGAGCCCTTAATGGGCCGATTGGGTCGAGTGAGGTATCCATGTGAAGCACACATGAGGGAGCATCCGCTTGGACTAGCGTTTCGGCCGTTGTCACCATTCTGCGCATTCGCAGACAGGGAATTGTGGGAAAAGGGTATGGAAATAGACGTTTTCGGGTCTAGGTGGGCCACTATGGGTCCGATTGGGTCGAGTGAGGTATCAAAGTGAAGCATTCGTGAAGGGGCATCCAGTCATGGGTGGGTGCATGTAAAATTAGGATTTTGTCCGAAAATATAAAAAGCGGAACACGGACTTTACCCCTAAAATAGGGGAAACCACCTATCAACCTTATCCCAATATCGGAGTTCCAAGAGCTCCGGAGCTCCGAGTTCCAAGAGCTCCGGAGCTCCGAGTTCCATGAGCTCCGGAGCTCCAAGAGCTCTGGAGCTCCGAGCTCCGTTGGCATTCATCCCATTGGCTGGGTGCCAAGTTTTATATGGGCCGGGTGCCCATTGGCTCAGTGCCAAGTTTTTCGCTATAAAAAGGGGTTCATTTTGCAGTTCGGAGCTCCGGAGCTCCGAAGCTCAGAGCTCCAAGAGCCAGAAAGGAGCTCCAAGAGCTCCAAGAGCTGAGGAGCGCCGAGTTCCAAGAGCTCCGGAGCTCCGAGCTCAAAGAGTCCTGGAGCTCCAAGAGCTCCACCCCACGGGAGCTACCACCACCCCCGGGCGTTGACATCCGCGAGCTCGGAGCTCTTGCATATAAACACACATGCATCTGTGAAAGCTTCATTATACGCCTGGTGTCCGTGGAGACGAGAGCCATGGTTTACGCATGTCACTTGTGTTCGAAGTCATTTTCCACGCCATTTAATCTACGTAGGCATTTCCTTTCCATACATAATAATCGTATACAGCGAAGCCATCTCAAGGAACGGAGTCCCGATAACGCGCAAATTCAAAGTACGCGCGAAGAACGATCAACACCTACGTCACACACGACAGTATTAGAGCATCCTTATACGATGACGGTGAGCGGCCCTACGGGGTGTGGAAAGACGTCCTGGGTGATGAAGTTCTTAGAGGAAGGTGTGGCAACCCCAGCTCCGACACGTGTTGTTTGGTGTTATAGCCAATGGCAGCCCGCCTACGAAACTACGCGATTACAGAATTTGAGCTTCGTTCCAGGAATTCCTCACGACATAGACGAACCCTATTACTTCGATTCCGAGCAGACCAACGTGGTAGTGCTCGATGATCTGATGAGTGCGGCCAAGGAGAATTCGAAAATCGCCGACCTATTCACCAAAGGGTCCCATCATCGCAATCTGTCCGTCATCTATTTGACTCAGAATCTCTTTTCTCAAGGGAAGGCGTCCAGAGATATTGCCTTGAACTGCCAATACTTTGTGTTATTCTCCAACCCCATCGACAGAGCTCAAATCCGTGTATTTGATAGTCGAATTTATCCTCAGAACATCGACCATTTCATGCGGGCGTTTCAAGGAGCGACAAGCCGTCCGTACAGCTACCTGTTCGTAGATTTAAAAGCCCATACCCCCGAAGATTGTCGGCTGACGACCCACCTGTTACCCGGCGAGGCATCACCGCAGCCTCTACACCATCCACCGAGTCAACTCCTGGAAGAACAGCAACCCGCTCCCGTACAACAGGTCCCCTTCATACCATTAGTCCCCGAATACCACCCAACTGTGAAAGACCAACCCGTACCCGTACAAGGGAATGAACATAATGTGAACTCGAGGCTATGGAAGGATTTGTTCACAGAAAGAATGGACGCCGAGCTGGGGGAGATGTTGGAGGCCACAGGAAACAAGTTTCACCGCAAAGGATATTCGAAAAAAGAAGCTGCAATTTTAGCCCATAACAGATTGGCACCCAGACTACGACGGGCTTTACGTCAGCAGTATGTCGACCTCGTGACCCATATGAAATTGTTGGACAAGGACCCAGTCCATATGGAAATCGAAAGAACAGCGTCGATGTTGAAAACCTCGGGCATGAACTGGAAAGCGGCGTATGTCAGAGCAATAGCACAAAAGCAGCATTTGTTCGAACGCATCATTAAGATAAAAAACGTCTCACTATAAATAGACCACACGGCACCAGTCCCCTCATTTCACCATGAGCACTGCAGAGTCCAACTTGTTTGAACCCGACAACGAGGATATTCTAGCCGAAGCGTTACGTCAACCCAATGTCGATGCTATTATTGATACAACGCAAGGTGAATCCACCGTTCAGCACCAACGCATGCCTTCTCGCCTTACCACGCTCATAGATGACATCCAGTGGGTGACACGGGTATGTCTTCTGCTGCATAAGAAACAGATAGTACCAAAAGAGGATACCAACACAACTACCCGTGCCCAGAATCTGCTGACCCTGCATGAGGCATTTCAAACCTTTATGGAGACCCAGCTGGAGACGGAAAATTATCTTCTTCAACCTCCAACATCAACGTCCAGTGATGATGGACATTGCGTAACGCGTTGAGACAGGTATGGAAACGGGCGTTGAGACGGACGTTATGACGTTGAGACGGACGTTGATGGGCGTTACTGCAATTCGATGTATTGATGTCTAGAGCTTCTGAGCTAATTCACCAGGGCGTTGAAACGTTAAGCTAAGCGTTGACGGGCGTTATAAAAGCAAGTGTATTTTCAAAACACGCTCAGTCGACGTTCAACCGTCGACATGGCTTATACTTGCTTTGAGTGCGAACGCACGTTCACCAGACATTACGATATGATGCGACACCAGAAGACTTTCCATCCAGACTCCGAGGAGCCCACTGAGGAAGCGGATGAGAGTGTATCGACTGATACCGAAACCGAGATTGCTGACAGTTTATTTACTGATACAGAGAGCTTGACCTCAGACAGTCAGCCTACATCCCAGGAAAGTGAGACAGAACCTACCTTCTGGGATCGTATTATGGATGAAGCTATTCGTAGTTATGCTGCGGTAATCGAAGACGACGGACAGGATAACTTACAACAGGCGTACACCGAAATGCAGCCCTGCATCAGGAAAACAGCCATGGCTATCTATAAACGGTATAGCCTGCTGCCCCTTGAAATGAAAGGCGACCCCACGCACTGGTCCATCATGAAGACCAAGCGTCACTTGGAAGAGGATATGGGTTTACCACCCACCGAGGCGCTGGAAAATGCGATTAGAATGCGCAAACAACTGTTTCAGGACATGCTGCCCGACGAATATCCAGGCCTGCCCGAGGAGGACTAGAACAAAAGGATGGAACTTTCTGAAACGGCAACTTCTGATTCGACAGCCGAGCATACATCTAACGGGCAAGAACGAATATGACTGATACAAAGGACGGCCTCTGATTGGACAAGAGTTTTCTTGAATTTTAAACCTACCCATCTCTAACTATAAATACGGAAACACGCATGTTAGATGTACATTCTCACAACCTGTACCAGACCCGATCAAATGGAGAAGCCAGCCAATTCCAAGCCAGACGAGCAATCGTTGAAGATTGACGAACAGGTGCCGGTTCCCACTCGATTCCCTAAAAGAGTTACCAAAAGATACCCACCCATAACTATGGAAATGATAGATGATTTCTTCAGTGTGGGTTACAGTTCAACCAGGGGAGAGCCCGGGGATCTCCGCTACCATCGCCAGCGATGCCTGACCTGCCTTGAAGGTGTACCCTTGGCCGGGTGTGATCTTTGCACGAGGAGAGAGGAGATTTCCCAGTGGGAGAAGTGAGAGCTTGCCACCAAAGGCCGTTTTTTTCTTGTATGGAAAAATATGGCCGCGATTATCTCGAAAGAGATACTTGTAACAGATGTACAGACGGATGAATGAATGAGTAAGAATCATATTAGGTCACACCGAGCAAAGATGGAACTTTCTGAAACGGCGACTTCTGATTGGACAGCCGAGAATACATCTAACGAGCAAGAACGAATATGACAGGACCAAATGGTGGCCTCTGATTGGATAAGAGACTTCTTGAATTGTAAACACACCCAACGCGGCTCCCCCAGCGTGGGTAAGTTATGATGGAGGGGAAAATAAACTATATGAAAAAACTTGTTGTTGTTGTTGTTCTCTCATCTTTGTTGTTGTTGTTCTCTCATCTATCTACATCATGGCGTCAAGGCGTTATGTTAGGGCGTACCGACGAACGTTGACGCGTCACTGCGTTTGCAATGAATTAGTGTCTAGAAAAATCAGAGCTTTTAGGCTAATTCACCAGGGCGTTGAAGCGTTGAGTTTGGCGTTGGCGGGCGTTGCTACAAGAGAACTCGGAGCTCCGGAGCTCTTGGAACTCGAAGCTCCGGAGCTCTTGGAACTCGGAGCTCCGGAGTTCTTGGAACTCGGAGCTCCGAGATTGGGATAAGGTTGATAGGTGGTTTCCCCTATTTTAGGGGTAAAGTCCGTGTTCCGCTTTTTATATTTTCGGACAAAATCCTAATTTTACATGCACCCAGCCATGACTGGATGCCCCTTCACGAATGCTTCACTTTGATACCTCCCTCGACCCAATCGGACCCATAGTGGCCCACCTAGACCCGAAAACGTCTATTTCCATACCCTTTTCCCACAATTCCCTGTCTGCGCATGCGTAGAATGGTGACAACGGCCGAAACGCTAATCCAAGCGGATGCTCCCTCATGTGTGCTTCACATGGATACCTCAAAACGTCTATTTTCATACCCTTGGTCTATTGCGCATGCGCAGAATGACGTCAGTTCCGCGTGTCACCCACCCCGTCGGATGCGCCTTCACGAATGCTTCACATGGATACCTCATACGACTCCATAGGACCACGAGTGGCCCACCTCGACCCCAAAACGTCTATTTCCATACCCTTTTCCCACAATTCACTGTCGGCGCATGCGCAGAATGTTGACAACGACCGAGACACTAGTCCAGGCAGATGCCCCCTCACCTATGCTTCACATTGATACCTCACTTGACCCCATCGGACCAATAGGGGCTTACCTAGATCCCAAAATGTCTATCTCCATACCCTTTTCTCACAATTCCCGGTTTGCGCATGCGCAGAATGGTGACAACGGCCGAGCCACTAGTCCAGTCAGATGCCCCCTCATGTATGCTTCACATTGATACCTCATACCCTAGACCCCAAAACGTCTATTTCCATACCCTTGGGCCACCGCGCATGCGCAGAATGACGCTATTTCAACCCCACACCCAGCCCATCAGATGCCCCTTCACGAATGCTTCACTTTGATACCTCACTCGACCCAATCGGACCATGCAGCGTATTTGAAGTTTGGGGACTACTTTCTCTCCGTGGAAGCTTTTCCCCGCGACCGCATCACCGCCATACATGACCGCATCACCGCGGAGGAATACAGAGGTCACGTGCCCTTGTATCCGAGTTCAAGAGAATAAACCGCTGCCACATTGGTCAAGTTTTTTTTACCAAATTCAAGATGGCGGCCAAACTCTGGCAGAGGTCACTTTCCAATCTCCAGCGCCACGGAAATGTTCAAAAAAAGTATAATGTATTATGGTCCCAAAATGTGGAATAATCTATCTATCGACATAAGAAATTCTCCATCTGTGCCAACTTTTAAAGCTAGATTCTTAAAACATTTATGTCTGTGATATAGTTCTAGTATACATCGCAATATATCAGATTCTAGCAACTCTACGTGTATATTTTATTGCAAATGTAAATTTTAATTTTGTTGATATCTTTTATGTCATATTTGTCCTGTATTGTTAAATGTATGTACTAACACGTATCCTGTTGTATATTACTAATTTTATGCTGGGCCTTGTGGTAGACTAGCTTCTGGCTAAACAAGCTACCCAGCTTAAATAAAGTTATCTTATCTTATCTTATCTTAAGTGCAAAGAGGTCAATGTTACCTTTTTTCAGTAGACACTACTACTGACGAGAAACTGAACGTATGTGCAAGGTCAGAATGGGGTTGGAATGCAGAATTTTGTGGTCAGTCGTCATCGTCGCGAGGAGTTGCAATTTTATTCAGTAACAATCTAGATTACAAAGTTCTTAAAACAAAAGAAGATAACTCAGATGACAATTATATTATGATGGAGATCGAAATCTTTGGACAAAGAATAGTATTAGTTAATTTGTATGGCCCGAATAAAGATGACCCTGAATTTTATGAACACATAGTGGAAAGTCTGACTGATTTTGATAGCACGTAATATATATTGTGTGGCGATTGGAACTTAGTTCTTAGCCCCGAAGATCTTTATAATTACAAGCATATAAACAACCCAAAAGCAAGAGATAAAGTCCTCGAGATGATCACAGAGTTAGAAGTTGGAGGCTGTTTCGGGACATTTCATGAAAATAGAAAGGCATATAGAAATCCAATCAAGATGGTACGTTTAGATTTTTACCTGGTTTCGGAAAATATTATGTCTTTTGTCAGCAATAGTGATATTCATCCAGGCTATAAAACGGACCATTCTTTTATCAGTCTAGACTTAACTTTTTCGGAAAATACAAGGAGAAGGGGTTATTGGAAGTTAAACAACTCTTTATTGAAAGATCATACATTTGTGAAATTAGTGAAAGACAATATTGATTATATTCAAAGTTTGTACTTCGCCACTCCATATAATCCAGAATTTGTAGAAAGGAGCAATATAAATAATTTACAATATATGATAAACGATCAGTTGCTACTGGAAACAATACTTACACATCTAAGGGGGAAAATAATTTCATATTCATCATTTAAAAGAAAAAAGGCTAGAGAACTGGAAGATAAGTTGGAAAAGAATATACAAGATCTAGAGATACAACTTCAACAAAACCCGACGGATACATTTACAAATGATATCCTAAAGACTGTCAAAATAGAACTAGAGAAAATTAGAAAAAACAAAGTAGAGGGAATGATGATAAGATCGAGAACTAGATGGTATGAGTCAGGGGGGAAATCAACTTCTTATTTTTGCAACTTAGAGAATAGAAATTATACTAATAAATCTATACAAGAGATAAGAGTAGGAGATCAACTAATCTCAAATCAAGAACAAATTCTTTGAAAAATATGAAATCTAACAAGAGCCCGGGGTTAGACGGATATACAACTGAGTTCTTTAAATTCTTTTGGATAGACTTGGGTGACATATTCTTAAAATCATTGAATTTTGCATATCATAGTGGAGAATTATCAGCAACACAAAAGCTTGGAGTGATAACGTGTCTTCCAAAACCTGGGAAGGAAAGATGTTATCTTAAAAATTGAAGGTCAATATCTTTATTAAATGTGACATACAAATTAGGAACGGCAACAATAGCTAATAGAATAAAACCTATCCTTAGTAGCATAATATCTGATGACCAGAAAGGATATGCAGCTGGGAGGTTTATAGGGGAAAATACTCGATTGCTATATGATATCATTTTTGAAACTCAATCACAAAATATACCTGGTATGATCCTAGCAATTGATTTTGAAAAAGCATTTGATACGGTCTCTTGGGAATTTATTTGGGAAGTTCTAGATACATTTAATTTTGGACCTTCATTGCAAAAATGAATAAAAATGTTTTACAAAGATACAGAATCATGTGTTATACAGAACGGTCACATTTCATCCCGCTTCAAATTAGGAGGAGGATGTCGATGTTCCCCTTATATTTTTCTACCTTGCGCGAAAATTTTAGGTATTTTGGTAAGAAATAATCCAAAAGTCAAAGGAATAAATATTTTCAACAGGGAGTTCAAAATTTCTAGATACGCTGACGACACTATACTTTGTCTAGATGGCTCTAGAGGATCCATACTAGAAACCCTGCACATCCTTTCAGTCTTTCATAAACTATCGGGTCTCAAAACAAACCTGCAAAAAACAAAAGCCGTTTGGTTAGGTAAAGACGAAATCAATGAGGAACAAGGACCAGGAAGTACATTTGACTGGGTGAGAGATTTTGTAGTGTTAGGTATTCATTTCTCAGTAGATCTGGGAAAAATGACTGAGCTGAACTTCCCAACAAAAATAGCTAAAACGAAAAAACTTCTTGGAATCTGGAAATGGAGAGACTTGACGTATATTAGAAAAATTACTCTTTTAAAAACAATGATCTTACCAAAAATTAACCACTTATTAATGTCCCTACCCTATCCAGAAATTGGACTACTTAAAGAGGTAGAAAGAATATTGTTTGGTTTTATATGGAAAAACAGTAACGATAAAGTAAAAAGAATAACAATGTGTAAAGCATACGAATTAGGGGTCTACAGATGACTGACATATTTAACTTTACAAAAAGTCTAAAATTGGCGTGGATCAGACGTTATATATTACAACAGTCTAATTTGAGAATTTTTCCTGAAGTTCATCTAAAAGGTGCTGCGTTTGTTAATTACGGGGCTGAATATTATATTCAGGTCATAAAAAGGATAAGAAATCCTTTCTGGAGAAATGTTATGGAATCCTGGGTAGACTATGCAAAACTGATCCTGTCTTACGAATGTGACGTGCTAGAACAGCCTCTTTGGTTTAACGGAAGAATAAAATTTAAGTATATTAAGCAATGGGAGGATAGAGGGATCCGATACTTAGGTGATATAATCAGTAATAGTGGTGAATTTTATAATATTATACAACTGCGAGAGATTTACAAATTACGCGGCACCTATATAGATTTACAGGGGCTGATAGCATCAATACCAAAAGACTGGAAAATACAATTACTTCAAAATTTTAAGCCTAAAGGAATGCGACCTAACTTTCCCAAAATAGTGTCTACTCTTCTTGTCCCATCAAAAGGATGCAGAAAAATATATAGCATTTTCATGAGACCATCAGAACAAAGTCAAATTCATGTGTGAGAACGGAAATAGAACCAAATTTTTCTCGATCCCATTGATTCGGACACGTGGAAACAAAAATATTCTACCATTTACAACAACAATAGAAACAAAGCTCAGAAATTTTCAATTTAAACTAGTACACAGAATTTTGGCAACAAAATCATTTTTATTCAAGGTTAAGCTAGTGGACAATGATAAATGCAATTTCTGTTTGAATAACTCCAAGAGTATTCTACACTTGTTTGTTGAATGCACTCACTGTGAAAGACTTTGGAGGGAATTAGGCGACTGGCTAATATCTTTTGACTGTCATATTGTTCTATCGCCTTTGCATATTATATTTGGCATTTTGGACGCCCCTGTTGTAATAAATCACTTGATACTTTTGGCAAAATATTACAAATATAGATGTAGTCTCGCAAACCAGGTTCCAAGTATGGTTGCTCTATTAGCAATGTATCGGCAAATATTCAGAATAGAAAAACAATTAGCACTGAATAAAAACTCAGTTCACTTTTTTGAAAAGAAGTGGAATTCATTGAAAATATTCTTTGAAAGAGTCTAAGGTGCTTTAGTAATATCAATTCACCACTTAAGGAACTTCCCTGCAAGATACATATTTAAGGACTATAATTTTTTTTTCTTTTCTTTTATGTATTTTTTTTTTATGTATTTGTTTTGTGTGTGTAATGTATGTACTAGTGTTTTCTTGTTCCTATGATGTGTCGATTTTAATGTATGTATCAATGTCGTAATGTTAATGTACAATATTTAAAAATGAATAAATCAATTATAAAAAAAAGGTTTCCGTGTTTTAATGTTCGCGTATAGTTGCAGGTCTGATATGTTTAAGTTACATTTCCATTTATCTAATTTTATGCGTGTTTTCGTTCATTTTCCAGTGGCACTACTTTCGTGCTCAAAATATGTCGTCTGCTAAACCACAGATTTTGAGAGGCGCATGTTGAGTGATTTTGTGGGACTAACTCATTCTCATTAGAAAGCGTGTTTGGGCAGTAATTTAGTATTAAATAATACCAGTATAAGTGTAATTTATTGTAGAATACAATGGGATATCTCACTTTGCCTGTATTCATTTACATTTTCATGAAATATGTGTGTTGAGTTACAGTTTGGAATTTTCCCCATTTAAGCTTACCCCTCAAGACCCTCTGCATTATCTTTTTATGGTAAGTTTCTAAAATCCAGTGGTGGTCAAATCATTTACGTAATAATTTCCCTGTATTCAGAAATGTTTTCTTTCCATTCTGCTTCTGAAATATTCATGGAATGTTGCAAGTATTCCCCCCTGATCTACAGAAAGAGCTCTGCATATCACAGACACGCTGTGTTTGAAACTGTAAGGTGACAGGGAAGATAACCAAATAGAACTGTAATATACTAGGGGTGCACTGGTAGATGTATATAATATGATGCTATGAGAGAACGCATCCCAGCATAGCTCCAATCCATCCAACCATGAGGATTTTACATTGTATCTCAATACTCATTTTTACACCTCGGCCAATTTTGGCCATGGGGTATTGTCGTCTTGTACGTCCGTCTGTTCGTACGCCCGTACGTCAGTACGTGAGCGAGATAGACGGAAAACGGTTCCACTGAAGAATTCCAAATTTGGTATGCTTATTTACCTAGTCAAGGACCAGAAGCCTATTGAATTGGGACCTGATTGAGTGGAAACCTTGGCGGCCATCTTTAATTTTATGCTAAATGGATAATGATCCATATCTCGGAAACCATTCAACTGTTCAATACGAAAGTTGGTATACATCAAGCAACTTTCAATGAATTACCAAATCGGCTTTTCTGATTAGCTGGAAATCCTGGAGGCCATCTTTAATCTATGCAAAATCGATAATGATACATATCTCTGTTACCATTTAATTGTTTTATATGAAAGTTGGTATACAGCATCGATGTATCAAGAGACTTGCAATGAATAACCACATCAGTTCCTCTGAGTGGGGAGAAGGATGGGCGGCCATCTTTAATTTATGAAAAATCATTAATGATCTCGTTCTCTGATACCGTTCAAGTGCTCGATGTAAAATTTGGTATACATCACCGATGCATCAAGAGACTTACGACAAATGACAGTTCTTGTTTCTCTGATTGGGCGGAAACCTTGGTGGCCATCTTTAATTCATGTAAAATCTTTAATGATGTATATCTCTGATACCATTTCAGTGTTCTATACGAAACTTGGTATACAGCATCAATGTATCAAGAGACTTTCAATTAATAACCACATCAGTTCCACTGAGTGGCGGGAAGGATGAACGGCCATCTTTAATTTATGCGAAATCATTAATGATCTCTATCTCTGATACCATTTAAATGCTCGATGTAAATTTGGTATACATCATTGATGCATCAAGAAACTTATGTAATGAATACCGGTTTCTCTGATTGGACGGAAACCTTGGGGGTCATTCCTAATTGCAAAATTTTTGATAATCTGTATATTTGTGACTTGACTGCTTGGTGTTCCTGACATCTTGGTTCAAATTGAATACATTAAGAATGTACCCAGAGCCGAGGGGTTTTCAGATGCGCAGCTTCGTATTGTTATTTACTGCTGAAGTAAAGTTTAACACAAAACCGTTTTGAAACCATTTTAGCACAAAATTGTGTTAATACACCAAACTGTTTCTCACAGTGCATACTCTATCATGGTACGGCTTTGTCAGACGAATCATGGCTAGGGATGATGATGGCGTAGGATCCACGCCATATCTATCAGATTCACATTCGTCGATCTTACTGGAGAAGATCTAATGGCATCTCATGCAGCTATCTATGAATATTTGCAATAAGCTTGCTTCGTTCAGGTGGATATGAATTATAATGACACAGATATGTATGTCCTGCTCACCTCCAGGTCTGCGCTTAAGGGACACCCTAGTTCAAGTTTCAAGTTTCCCAAGTTCCCTAGTTCCAAGTTCCCAAGTTCCAAGTTCCAGCTTCGTAGTTCCAAGCTCCAGTTCCCCCAAGCTCCCCCTCCAAAGTTTCAAGCTCCAGTTCCCCCAAGCCCCACCTCCAAAGTTCAAAAGCTACAGTTCAAAAGCTCCCAGACCTAAAGCTCCCAGATATGATACACATCTGGTTGTTTAAGAGGCATAACACATATGCCATTGTCAATCTTATAATGTTACTTATTATAATGTTACTGTCTAGCCTGTTCAACACATGTTTTGAGTTGTTGTGGAGCTCACTGATTATAGATTACAGATTAAAATAAGCCGCATCAAACACCTACTGGAACCAATTTTTTTGGGGGGGGGGGGGGGAGATTAGAACTTTGCGAAAACATCCTTCATTTTCCTAATGGAAAATATTTTTTTATTAAATGAAAGAAAGTCCTGTCCATCCTCTGTAGAGGAACTTAGATTACACACTTCCGTCTTATAATTTTACAATCGATCTGTTTCTTTTGTTGTGAAACTTCGCTGGGATAGCTATGAGATCACAGAAAGTGACCATCCTTCTCTCTCAAATTCAAATGCCCATCTTATCAGATTTTTGGAGGTCGGAAGACCGTGAATACGCGTTAGGATAATACCATGCCTTTATGCAGAAATAATTGGATGATTTGCTAAATATTCTGTTGAAACAGAACTTTTCGAGCTATGTGTGTACTAACAAATGTAGTATCGTGGTATGATTTGACTGGGGCTATTCGGTCAACACATCGGCTATAAGCCGAACATACCCGACAAAATTTTCTTTTACAAACATGACAAATGCGACCGGTCATCAAATTTCTTGTATTAATCATATACCCGTCTTGTTCGCCTTATGATTCGGACTGTCGCATTGACCCTCTTGATCACAAGATACCGGTACCCCATATATATCGAATTACTGCGATTCACTTACACAACAGCAACCAACATTAGAGGTATGTATGAATGGACGGCAATTAGTTTCATTTCAAAGATTTCTCAGTTATGTAATTCATATAATCGTCAGGATTGTTTCGATTTTTTACCCCTCAGCCAAAATTTGGCTTAAGGATAGCGTTGTCGTCATATACGTCCGACCGTCAGTCCATCACACCTTTCTCGTTACCCAGATATATTTAGAACGGCTTACCAACACCAAACTTGCAGTGCACACCCATATGCTCATAAACCAGAATCCTATTGAATCTGGACCCGATTGGTTGGAAACTTTGGCGGCTATCTTCAATTTATGCAAGATCATCATAGCTTTCTCATTACCAAGATATCGTTAGAACGACTTAACCTATGCACACCAAACTTACAGTGCACATCCATATACTCGTGACGTAGAACCCTGTTGAATCTGAACCCAATTGATTGGAAACTTTGGCGGTCATCTTTAATCTATTCGAAATCATTAATGATCTCTATCTCTGATACCGTTCAACTGCTCAATGTAAAATTTGGTATTCATCATCGATGCATGAAGAGACTTACGATGACTGACAGATCTGGTTTCTCTGATTGGGTGGAAATCTTGGTGGCTATCTTTAATTTATGCAAAATCATTAATGATGTATATCTCTGATACAATTTAATTTTGAGTGTTCTATACGAAACTTGGTATACAGCATCGATGTATGAAAAGACTTGCATGAATGAATAACCATATCAGTCCCTCTGAGTGACGGGAAGGATGGGCGGCCATCTTTAATTTATGCGATATGATAATGCTGTTTATCTCTGATACAGTTCAAATGCTCCAGGTAAAATTTGGTATACATCATCGGTGCATCAAGAGACTTATGTAACGAATACTGGTTTCTCTGATTGGATGGAAACCGTAGGGGTCATTTCTAATTGCAACATTTTTGATTATCTGTAAATATTTGTCACTTGACAGCTTGGTGTTCTTGACACCTTGGTTCAAATTGAATAAATTATGAATGGCTGGCGCCCAGAGCCGAGGGGCAAAATGTCGACTTTTGAAAATTTGAATTGTTTTATACAGAGCCATGGACATCCACCTATCGGTGGTCGCAACTGTTGATTATGGCTTACTGTGAAACCGAGCTGCATCAATAAAATTACATAATAGTTTACCGTTTGTGGCTGATGTGATGATTACATACACGCCATGTAGTTCTGGTAAGCCTGAAGTTGACGTCTCTCACCCCATTCTCAACACACAAACAATTGAAGCCACTGTACTATTAGAATTGCACACATTGACAATAAACTGATTATATTCCTTGATCAGATTACCGTGTTTACACAGGTTGTGGGGGACCTAGTGTACTGTGAGAATATGTACATAAGATAAGTCAAAGACTGCCAGGTATCTAAATCGCTGCACATGAAACAAAGTGATAATCCAGAATATAGACACAACATAACTTTGGTTGCGTAGTAGTGACGGATATATGACAGTGCAGGTGGGGAATCCCTGAGAAGTAGACTCTGGACAGGAATTATCTAAATCAAATAATAAAATTTGCCTCATCAGAATGGACTTGAGATATGGATGTAATAAAATTGCTTACAAACAAGATAAGGCTGATTCCTGATTGGATCCAGGGAAAGGTGCAGTAGTTTGATATACGTGAATCATCAAAAGGCTTCATGAAATTACACTGGAACTGAACGCAAGGGATGTTGCAGATGTATAAAGGGTGTAACAAAGACTAACAAGAGGAAACATAAGAGATGGATTCCGACTCCAGGTTTGTATGATTTATTTATCATTTCTGTATACCAGCATTGAGAGCTGAAAAATTTATATTCGAGTCATTTTAAGTTTTCAGGGGCCAATGATCATGCCAACTTTCAATTATTGGCCGGCAGGGTTCTACATACAGAAAGGATATGCGACGTTTACAAAGAAATGTGTGTGAAGTTTAATAACTTTTTTAATCCATCTTATTTTTCTTCAAGTTTACACTGAGGACTGTCAGCATCAAATATTGCCAATTAAGATAGATCAAAATGTTCTGCTTGTAACGGTAATGACCGGTACAAAAAAAAGACCGACCGATGCTAAAAATTTACCGAAACATATACAAATATTGTAAAGAATTATTATTATTATAAGAAATGCCCTGTTTTACGAGAGGTTTAGTACTAGATGTTGAACAGTACCGATAGCGATCTTCCTAAAACCATGGAGCTTGTCATTTATTACCCCCCAAGCCTTTTTATCAGGGAGTAGTTGGGTCTGGGAGCTTTTGAACTGTAGCTTTTGAACTTTGGAGGTGGGGCTTGGGGGGACTCGAGCTTGAAACTTCGGAGGGGGAGCTTGGGGGAACTGGAGCTTGGAACTACGGAGTTGGAACTTGGAACTTGGGAACTTGGAACTAGGGAACTTGGGAAACTTGAAACTTGAACTAGGGTGTCCCTGCGCTTAAGCTGTAAACTGTCGGTCAATATTTACGAGACCAAAGAGATAAAGAAACTCAAGTTGTGGAACACTATGACGTACCACACTATAGTGCTTTTGTACTGTTCGAACATATGTGTATTATATTGCAGGCAGTATGTATTTGTTGACCTGTACAATAAAACATCTTCAAATAAAATGGTGTGTAAACTAGGTCACGTTGATCAAATAGAGCATAAAGAATAATAAGGCCCTCGGAGATGGCTAATTTATCAATGACATATTCTAAAAAATATTAATAATACAACATCAGGTATGCCCATATCCTATTATTATAGATATTAAAATATGGTATATGCATATACTTTGTGTATAATACATAGTGTTTATGTCTTTATCTATCTAGAATATGACATTAATACGTCAACAGCCTGTCAGGGCCTCAGGTATCGCTTGTTGAATATATTTCATGCTGCTATATAAAGTGGGTTAATCACCTGTTATGATGTAATGTAAATTCTGAAGAACCGGTACGTGATCATACACATTTCACACCTGCTGTCAACTGGGGGTGTAAACAAGTTCTACATTTTGTGGACGGCTTCAGAGTGAGTAAATCTGAGATTGTGTTTACCCCCTCTCGGCGTAGCATGTTTTCATATTTCTTTGTTGGAATGAGGGGAGAGGCGGGGGGGAGGGAGGAATGTATTAATGGTAAATTGACGCTCACTGACAGCATTTGAGCGGTGTAAGGTTGTAACAATTGTACTACAGTTTCTTTCGTGCTTTTTTTGTTTTCTGTTTATTATTATCTATTTATTTATTTTCTTCTTCTTTCTTATCTTTTTTTTTTACCTACGAAATTTGGGAAGGTTGAAGACATAGGACCACCTTCAAGTATAAGAACGATTGGCCTCCAATAAATCCGTGTTGTCAACTCTCAGGCACAGTAGCCTGGGGTTAGGCCCACTCATGATAGGATCATTAATATGGTTATATATACCCTCCATCAGTGTATAGGAGTTGAAGGGGGGGGGGGGGGGGGGAGCAGGGGGTATAATATTATAGCTCCAAGTTCCTATTCGATCATATTCCGTGACTATGTGCTGGTCAGTTTATATTGGAGGACCGTTACATGTCTGCTCTATTTTGTACCAGTATACATAGGTACATAGCCTATATATGAAGCAAGCATGCTCCATGTTTGAATTCTAATTGATCATATGTTGGTTAAAGGGTCAGTCGGAAAGACGAAGGAGACGAGTCGACGTGTTTAGTTTTTGTGGAGACCTGGAGAGGAAGTACCGTAGTGAAAGTATCGGTATTATCTTCATATATCGGTTATCAGTTGTAAAAACCTGTTAAAATCGCTGATTGATCCAGGTGAGTAATCAATACTGTTCACACGTTTGTTTTATATCAGATCTTTAAATGTCATACGGTAAATATATATATGGAAGATGGAGGCAGAGCTCAAGACGTATATAATTTTATGGAAAACTTCTTCGCATCTTCATGCCCAAACTGATTTCTCCGTTCACAACATTCAAAATCCGAGGTGCGAATTTCATCTAAAAAACAGAGACGAGTCTACTCAACGACTCTGTGTAGGGTGACTTATTCTCTCAGTAACGTCATTCCTCATAATATGGCGGTAATGGTGGACATATACATAGGGATGCTAATCAACAACCTACCCATGCGGCACATTCCGAAATTCAAGTGCATTCGAGGTCACTGATGTTTCGTTACTATTTATAAATTCTTCTGAACAGAACCGGTTGGCTGATAGATCAAGCGTAATTCGAAGTGTGAACGGAAAGAGTCGGCTTGTGTTTTAAGACGCTTCTTTATTGCAGATGAGCGAAGTTTTACTACCTGCATGTATACCTGCATCTGCAATAAAGAATACTCGCTGTATAAACAACTCTTTAGCTGCATTTATATATAACTGCATATATATATATATACCTGCATTTCCATAGGTGAATGAATTATAAAATAATTATTCAAAATTTAAAATTATAATTCATAAAGATTAGAAGTAACAAAAACAACATATGAAGAGTGGCTGGCATGGTGAAGGTAACGGCCTGGCGCAAAAGGTTCTTGGAAACTTCAACAGTTTGGAGCGATAGGCAAAAGGTGGGGAAAATTGACGTCTAGCGACTGAAAGCAACCATATGAGTAGTATATAAAAGACCGATTGGGACTCTTTTATGCAAATGAGCTGAATTTGTGGGGCAAGTGTGGGGCTCTCGACCAATCAGAAGCGAGTATTTCAAGATGCCCCGCCCACTTGACGATCTCTCGTCCAATCAGAAGCGAGTATTTCAAATTGACCAAAAAGCTACCTCCAGCACAGGAGAGTTCCAATTTTTCCAGGTCAAAAATAGTCATGTCTGGCGGTGATTCGGTCTCCGGAAAAAGCTTCCGCGGAGAAAAAGTAGTCCCTAGATAAAATGGTCCGATGGGGTCGAGTGAGGTATCAAAGTGAAGCTTAGGTGAAGGGGCATCTAATGGGCTGGGTGTGGGGTTGACATATCGGCCTTCTGCGCATGCGCGGTGGCCGAAGGGTATGAAAATAGCCTTTTTGGAGCTAGGGGAGCCCCTAGTGGACCGATGGGGTCGAGTGAGGTATCAATGTGAAGCATTCATGAAGGGGCATCTAATGGGTTGGGTGTGGGGTTGACATATCGGCCTTCTGCGCATGCGCGGTGGCCGAAGGGTATGAAAATAGCCTTTTTGGAGCTAGGGGAGCCCCTAGTGGACCGATGGGGTCGAGTGAGGTATCAATGTGAAGCATTCATGAAGGGGCATCTAATGGACTGGGTGTGGGGTTGACATATCGGCCTTCTGCGCATGCGCGGTGGCCGAAGGGTATGAAAATAGCCTTTTTGGAGCTAGGGGAGCCCCTAGTGGACCGATGGGGTCGAGTGAGGTATCAATGTGAAGCATTCATGAAGGGGCATGTAATGGACTGGGTGTGGGGTTGACATATCGGCCTTCTGCGCATGAGCGGTGGCCGAAGGGTATGAAAATAGCCTTTTTGGAGCTAGGGGAGCCCTAGTGGACCGATGGGGTCGAGTGAGGTATCAAAGTGAAGCATTCATGAAGGGGCATCTAATGGACTGGGTGTGGGGTTGACATATCGGCCTTCTGCGCATGCGCGGTGGCCGAAGGGTATGAAAATAGCCTTTTTGGAGCTAGGGGAGCCCCTAGTGGACCGATGGGGTCGAGTGAGGTATCAATGTGAAGCATTCATGAAGGGGCATCTAATGGACTGTGTGTGGGGTTGACATAGCGGCCTTCTGCGCATGCGCGGTGGCCCGAAGGGTATGAAAATAGCCTTTTTGGAGCTAGGGGAGCCCCTAGTGGACCGATGGGGTCGAGTGAGGTATCAAGATTGAAGCCTAAGGTGAAGAGGCATTCAGGCAATGGGTGGGTGCATGTAAAATTTTTCCTGAAAAAAAAACAACGGAAAACGGACTTTATCGAAAAACCTGGGAAAATGCCTATATGGGGTATGAGGGGTATATAGGTCGCCGGGCTTAACGGGGCTTGTCTATCAATAGAGTTATCTCCCCCTAGTTCCAGGGAGGGTGTATGTAAAAATTTTCCTGAAAAAATAAATACGGAAAATACCTATATGGGGTATGGGAGGTATAGGACCATCTTGGGAAACGTACTTCTATACATTTGCGGTAGGGTTGTGAGGTCTCGTTTTACTCGTCTCGTCATTTAGAACATGATAGGAAGTGTCCCCGTGCGAATCGGTGAAATTTTTGAAAAAGTCACCGAACCCCCATATAGTCCCATACTGAGGGTATAGGATCAATGTTTGTCCCCCTGGGAAACGTACTTCTATACATTTGCGGTAGGGTTGTGGGGTCTCGTTTTACTCGTCTCGTCATTTAGAACACGATAGGAAGTGTTGCGGAGCGAATCGGTGAATTTTTGAAAAAAGTCA
>JAVTVY010017032.1:0-69805 GCA_036873755.1 Hanleya hanleyi | reverse complement strand
ATACCCCACTTAGTGCTTTGCTCTGACCTGTTGAAGTTGACAAAATAATTTTCCGTTTGGGCCAGGCAGTGGAGGTAAATTTATTTTTTGATGTTAATAATGGTTTCTGTGTCTGTGATTGAATTTTTTAGTAACGTAAGGGTATTTTTTCTGTGTGCAATTGCTGAATGGATTTTAAAATAATTATTCGATGTACCGGTAGGCATACGTGTAATCTTGAAGAAGACCTATATAGGCTACTTATATTATTTTCTGGTTGTCAATTGCCACACAAATAAATTATGAATATGAATCAGATTCAGTGACTTCATTCTTGTACATGTCTACAATAACAATGTCATTGAGCTTTGGCTGCAGGTTGCTGTGTGCATGAATACATAAACCATGAATGAAAGCCGATCTGCTTCCTGGGCAACAATGTTCACTATGATGCGGACACCGACCTCTGCAATATTGTAGGGTTACTACCAAAATGTTATCTTGTTTAGTTCAGATAATATACAATTTTTAATCTTCGGTGTTCTGTTCTTTATCGGGGAAAGGTAATTTCATTGGGTTGTCAAACAATTGTGATAACAGTTGAACGCCTCAACAAAATTGTTTCCATCGTCCACTGGTACCACATATGCAACTCTCATTTGCCTAGACTTTCTTTACAGTATTGATGAAGTCTCTTCAATAATTAGAGCTAAGCTTCACAAATTCACATCACGTATGCAACGAGAGACACATCAGAAATATATTGAACAGGACCAATTCCTTCCCTGTTTTTTAGCAGCCTTGGATGCTTTCATTTATAATTATGTGTACGATAGTGAATACGTAAAGTATTTATTTTGAATGAATACCTCACTTTCTACATTTGCTGCATGTATAATGCGATAATGCTGTATGAAGTAATACTGAATCGGAGGTATATATGACCGAACAGCAGGAGTCGTGTAATTAATGTTTATCAAAGTTTCTTTTTGCCTGCATGCATGTCCTACTAATCTTGTAACGTTTTCTTCCCATGATTGTGTTGGCAAGTAAGATATGTTGATAGAATGTCAAGTGAGATATTATGAAAAACATTACGCAAATTCACAATATATATATCTGCATATACCACATGTTTTCCGGAAATGGTTGACCACCTGAGCAGCGTGTTTGTATTTTTGTCTGGATCGTCACCGCGTAGCGGTGTCGACCAGACTATGCTGCCACTCACGAAATTTATGCAAATTGGTACGTGCACTATAATGTGATGACCCTGGGTTAACCTGTATCACTCCGCCAGTGATTTTCACTGTGTTGAGTCTTATATCAGGGTATTAACCAGAAAATGAAGAAAAAAACAGTCGTAATCGTTTCATGTGAACTAGAAATAAAACGAAATCTGAATTTGAGTGTATTTCATATTCATTTCTTCGCCCAGGGATTGATTGAATCCGTGGACTATTTTTTTGGTCTGCATTGTCTGGTTCCGCCGACCTGGTAATGTGGTGGAAAGCTGGCAAGACGGTACATCTTCGGAAAATTTATGACCTATTCCAAGGTTCTTAGCGTGACATGTTCATGATCAGGTCAGGGGATTTGCAGCATTTCTGTTCTTCATTCAATACATAGTACTGTTCATACGCCCTATGATATGTACTTTTGTTGCTAACTTTATGCAAGTTTTGTTGTTAAAAAAATAAAACTGAACGTACTTGTAGGCCTACTCGTTTGAAGCAGCAGACATTATAAATTTAGTTGACCTAGATTCTGCATTGAAGATCAACCATTGAAACGCGGAAAACAACGAATTACGTCAATTATACAGTATTTTCGCCTTCATGTTGTCTGATCGTACTAGTCTTGTTTATCTGATGATGCTAAATAATAATGATCTTGTGAACTTTGGGATAGGCCTAGGTAATAAATTTTCTGAAGATGTACCATTTTGCGGAAAGCTGCCTGCCTCGTGGTGTTTGTTCAATTCGTCTGAGCTGCGTGAGTTTGTGGTAAGTTCTCAAGATTACTTATATATGCCTGGTGTTTATAGTTCGTAATTTGTTTGTTGACAACGATAGCGTTGGAGAGACAATTTGTGCGAAAATCCCTGTTGTTGTTGCTGTACGATCATACGTTGCAAATCTTATTCCGACTGTCGCACTTGACAGGTTCAGGTTCTGGGATTATGAAGTCACCAGTTTTCAACACTCGTACGTTCTTTCCCGTGAAGTCGGCGTTCGTTACTATTTTAATGTGTACGCATACTGCATGGAATATATTTCCAGAGGACATATGTGTCGAAGCAACAACAATAGTATTTACATTTTTCTCGTCTTGTGAACTTGACCGGATCCTGTCCACTGCAAATTTATGTATTCCGGGGGACTCTGCTCTCCGAATATAATTTAGTTTCAAAAAGTTTGAACAACAACACAACTTTTCGAAAGTGGAAACAACAGAATTTATTTGTCAGGTACCGCTTTCGAAAAGTTTTTGTTGTTGGTGGTGTTCAAACTTTTTCAAACTAAATTATATACGCAATGATCGTACAGCAACAACAACAGGAATTTTCGCACGTTGTCAACAAACAAATTTACTATACACAAACTCATGCAGCTCTTGCAAATATCTGTGCTACGCAAATAAAAACACATTAATAAAACTATCCAGTCTCCTTGCATATTTGTCACTTTGTCACAATAAAATTGCATGAATTATGAAAATCTGCTCGCAAAAACTGGTAGAAGGCATTGACGCAGACAATCCACTTTTAACCATATCACTGTAGATAGTTTCTTGCTACCATGAAGACCTAGCATATTTCTAAATGAACCGCCTTCACAAGTTCACTTCCTTGAAGACTAAATTGTGTTCCAGTTGTGATTTCCCAAACAGACTCGTCCACAAATTGGAGAAAATCTCCACATTTATCCATACATCTGCTATCGACTGCTGAAACGTTGAAACGTTTTGAAACTTTAAATCCATTATTGGCGATCCAGACATCAGTACTTTGAGTACTTTCATTTTATTTTGTCATGTGGCGCGAAAACACTGAGATAGACCATATAATTTCCTGTTCAATATTTTGTAAACGATGGTGGCTTTGGCATGAATGTAGTAGAAAAACAGCTAATTGTATAAATGAGCCCAGCGTGCGAATTGTGTGTATTGCACTGACAAGTGATTAGCCAAGGTGCGAAGTCGCAGCAGGCGATAACACCGACTGAGTAATGCGCGCTAATCCCCACAACACAGAGTTCTTCCACAGACAGTGAATTTTTGAGAGCTAAAATTTCACGTTTGCAAACATTTTTTTAAGGAAAATAACAAACACTTGATAGGTTTTTTCTTCAACTTTTGAAATATGCAAAGAAAAAAATATCGAGTCCTTAATATGAGTGATCTGTAATCCGCAATGAATTTCCCGTATTTGATGGGCAGGTGTCAACCAATTATCGTGATCATCATTTCAGGTGTTAGTCTTGCACATGAACAACTTCCATGTTGTGGAGGGGTTTTGGCTTAGTAGATTCCTGCTGATGGTTAAATGTGATTTTACGTTATCTTTGCCAATCATTTTCAAATTGCTATGGCATATTCAGGAGTTGTCAGGTCATTTGGCATGCAACATTTCATTATGCAACATTTTTGCACAAATTGGTGGGTATGACATCTCTGAAACTTTATTTCACATGTCAAATTTTGATAGAAATAAAAAGATTTTTGGTTGTTTTCAATGGACAGACTATAGGGCTACCAAGATGTCAAATTTTGTAGTGATTGTCCAGATGTCAAATTCAATCAAAATTGACGGAGTGAAACAAAGCATTAGAAAAGACAAATGCATATGCATGTTTGATATAATTTAGATTTAGAGTGTTCGTAAAAAAAATACGCTTCAATATATCTCTTTTAAAATCTTCCATATATTTCTGTACATTAGATACATATACCTGTATCTCAAAATAAGGTACATAGTTTTTTCCCAAATAAACAGGTCTCTTTAAACTTAAACTTTAAACTCTCTTTTATGTCCACGGAAAAACAAATTTGCCAAAATGTCACATGCCGAAATATAGCGCTGCTTACTGAAATGTCACATGCTGAAATGTTGCTTGCCAGAATATCACATGCCAAAATGTTGCGGATTCGTGCATCATTAATCCAGGCCCTGAAAATGTTTAAAATACTTGAATTATAAGAAACTTATTTCCAGGCCTTGGGAATCCTTCATTGCCCTATTTCTTCTAATTTTTTCGAACAGCATTTTTAGACTTAGAGGCAGAAGAAAACATATTCATTTCACCTGAAGCTAAATACTGTGGCATGGGTATGTTATTTATGCCCAGAACTGAAAAGATAGCTAGTGAAATGTGTAGAAGAATTTCTCTCGGCATATGCCTGAAGTTAAGTTTTGCTGTCTGAATAATTAGAATAAATAAGAGTATGACAATATTTAGGAGAGGTCCTGGAAAAGTCCTTGAATTTAAGGGTTTTCTCTGAAAACAAATAAATTTTACTCACAATAAATTTTTCCCTATATTCTGAATTGTTTATCATAGATAATATCTTCAAACTTTTCCCTGTGGCATTACACGATAACACTGTCTTCATTTCATTTTACCTTGATTGTACAGATGTTACATTTCGATGGAGACACATGTAGGCAGGACTTTTTCTAGCCTATAATATTAGACCTCCCACAGAGGGCCAATAACTGGCTGATCCAGCAACAACATTTTCCCAGTTAGTCGACAGATTTTGAGATCGAAAATGAGGCCGGGCTTCACCATTTTCCGGGCTTCATCATGGGTAAATTGAGACAGTCACGTGGTTGTGTTTGAAGATTGAGATGGCTTCTATAAATAGCGATCCAATCAGAATGTTCATCTTAATTTAAAATGGCATGGGTCAAATGACCAATCACTGGAGGAGAGACGGCTGGAACAGCATGCTGACATTGTCTGTTAATATCTTAATTTAACAGACTTGGCTTGACCTCAGCATTATAAAATGAGACAAGTGTAACATACAGGACGGTTACTCTATTGGCAGTAAAATTTATACATTGCATTTCTTCAATGTTCTGTTTTGCAGGTATCGTACACGAGAATCCACGGATAGGCTCGGACGGGGAGAGTGAAGAACAGTCAGCGACGTCTGATGAGAAGGATGATACAATATCGCCTGTCAAATTACGAGTACGCCAACGACGATTCAGTGAGGTGAGTGATTTTCATTCTTCAGAAGTACATTGTTGGTATTAGCTCTATCACAAGCCGCGCCTTGTTTAGCATTGCTGTCTGTGTGTGTGCATTACTTTCCCCCTAAACAGGATAATTTGAAAACTGTTGATTTAATTCACTCCAAATTTTAACTAAAGATACAATTGTGGACTAGCTCTCAGCCTAGTTCTTGAAACCACTGGGTCATAGGTCAGGATCACTTGTTTCTCTTTAATATTTATCTGAATCCAGACAGATTCTCGCAATTTCTTCACGATGAGAGTCCATGAAAAATCCAAAGTTCTTATTCTATTATATTTTACTCAAATTTACTCAAATGAAGTTTAATAGAAACAGCAGTGCATGATGGTATATCTACCAGTTATAAACATTTGATTGGTCGATTCAAATTTTCAAATGGAATTCCTGCATATTCATTGGCATATGAAGAAAATGTTCTGTTTCAACAGTTATTTTCATGCCAGAAGGTCACTGAACGGCTTTGAGATATTAACTCTTTGCCCCATGAAGGCTTACTACCATTGCCCCATGGTGACGCCATTTGACGCCCCTTCCTAGTCCATGATGACGCCATTTGACGCCTTATGTAATAAATTAATTAATTAACCTCATTCAATAATATTTTATTTCAGAAAATATTAAACATGCAAATTATTGGTCACTGTAAAAGTAATTAAAAAAATTAATAAACCTTTGACCCCAGCCCTCCAATAGATTTGTACCTGACAATTTACAGGTGATCACCAAAAAGGTCTATGGGGCAGCCTAGAAAAGCCTGTATGGTTTAGAACAGAGCGTCAAATGGCGTCAACATGGGGCAAAGAGTAGGCCATATACAAAATACCCTGCCATCTAATATGGATTTGCTTTTAATCAATTGTTGATGGTCATATTTTTTTGTAAGGTATCCATTTTCGCTGGTTGTTAACTTTTGTATCCAAAAGCGAAATCTAACTAAACCTACCTCGATAGAAAGCAGAGATTGTAAGCCATTCAAATATATGTGACTTTGGTAATGTCGTTTTAATGTTACTGTGTACTAAAACTAAAAGTGTCCTTTTTACCTTCTTGTACATGATGACCCTAAAGTTGAGCCAGGATTTCAACATAAGCATACTACAGTACATATACAATAAGCTGAATCCTGGTTGGCACATTTATTTACAGCATTGTTTCAGTACAGTTTATAACTTTCATCATATATATGTCCATTCTGAACTATTCGGAGAATAGTGCGAATATAAAATAAAATCGAAACTAAACTAGGTGTGGCAATATTTCTGAAAACTTCAATTAAAAGGTGGATAGGCCAACTGTTAACAGTCACGAATATTCCTACCATCGTCACGACATAAATACAGATACAGGCTTTCAATCAACGGCTTCTACCTGCTGTATTCTTTTTTCTGCTCAGTGCGCTAACACTGCCCCTCCCCCCACCAAGTGCCTACCTACTTTATAGATGCCTTCATAGTTCCCAATGTATTCAATGGGATATACATATTGTTTTGATTTCAGGCTTGTCGCACTGACATTCATGTTAACCTACATCGATCCCAGAGATTCCATTAATTTTGCCTATAAATGTCACTTCATCAATCTTGTTCTTGAACTGTTACAAAATCCTACTGTCATGACTGTGGTGATCTCAAAACCTTCCTCTGAGAAGTCAAAACACACCCGCTTTTAAATCATGGCAATTCATTGTTTTTTTCTTCCCGACCCTGCCTGATCATTTCACACACATGTACACTTGAATTTGATTACATTCTCCTGCAGATGTCTATTTATGTGGATATTTTATTGACTGTCACATCATGCCACACACCTATAACATTAGCGCCCTTCAACTAAAGATAGCTCCGTTAAGTTTGTGTATGGATCGGCGGTTTAATGATAAACAGTTCCCTTGGTAACGGCTATCCACGTAGAAACGACATCCTGGGACTATTGCTTTGGAAAACAATACAGAGAACCTTGGTGTGCAATTATCCATAAAGCTTCGGTTGAAGTGTACTCCGTAAAAATGGTTAACTTAGCCGTTAGTTTTGATTGGCTTCCTCTGATTTCTCGAATAGCGATCTTGAGACGTTGAGTGGGCTCTGATCTTGGTACACACGAAATGACATTCTTGTGGACGAGACAGTGTTCTAATGGCAGCGCGGCTCATTGTGTCAAGTGTTCTGGTGCTCTTCGTGTTCTAAACGGATATATTCATCAGAGTCGGTTCCTCGATGAATTCAATGTTTTCCGAAGTCTGGTGACAGGTGACATCACTGGATGTTGTACGAAATATCGAGCTAAAAGGTAGCTCGAATCCAGAATCAGTTGACTCGTCACTTTTTGACAAGATACATGGCGCTGGTGGAAGGACATACTGCATGTAGGCCTACATTGCCATGGCAACTTGCTGTAATTAATCCTATCTCGTACCGATAGCCTTACTAAGGTACTCTACTGTGAATCACACCTGAGCCCACATGCTGATTGCCCCATCTGCGAACAGTTAACACCTAGATGTGAGGAATAATCGCTCTTTTACGTTGCCCATCAGTCATACCTGTTGTGTACCATTTGTACCAGACCTATCAGAGCGGAATGATGATTTCTCCAGATTGCCTGTCGAAGTTCCCACCAGGATTTGTATGTAATATTTTATGGTTTTCTGCTACATGTAGGTCTCCAAGGGTCAAATTACTCACTCACGTTTAATGCCATGCCCTATTACAGATGCGCCCAAATTAGGGAGCAAAAGTAGTACTATTTTTTTAGGCATTGAAAAATATTGCTGAGATTTGTTTGGGAAAATTTTTCATCAATTATGGCTTAGCATGCTAGGCGTCATATCTGAGTCAAAGCCTACCTGATCTGCCTGAATAGGCAATTTTCAATATTTTCTCTAATTTGAGTTCACATCCCACCCTAAAAAATATTTTCCAATGAAATGTGAAATTCCCTTAGCTTGTTAAGACGGTTGTCATGATTGTAGCTATAGGCAGAAATGAAATTAAATGACCCTGAAATTTACCTTTACAAAGCTACACAATGCTAAAGTTAGTGCGTAGAACCAGTCCATTTATTCAGATTGATATCCGAAATTCAGATTAAAGATCATTGGACAGTCCAAACAGTTCAGTCAAATCTGTCGATAATAGAACATGAAGGCAGCTCTGGGCTGGGTGAATTTCTTTTACACGATGTGAGTCGAAAAAAATTGTGTTGTCCATCCAAGGCAACTGCATTACACCAGGTTTACGTAGAAAATTTTCCAGACCTATTTAATAATCAATCGGGATTATATTAATGGATATGCTCTGAGAAGTAGAGCACTGCAGAGATCTGATCATGTGAGGGTAGACAGTCTACTTCTATTCTTACGACATTACAGGAATGTCCGCTTTACGGCAAAGAATGACTTGTAACAAATGGTCATCCATGTTATTTGACCATTTACAATGGAATTCACGACTGCGACAGCATTTGGTGGTTACAAAACTGCATTTTCCCTATGACATTTGCTCATTACGGTGACAATCTACTTTGGTTGTGAGCTTAGAGCAAATGGTCAGCAATAGATTAACAAGCTTTTTATCAGTAACTGATGCCCCATGGTTTTACTGCAGATGCAGGAGTATTAAGCCCCTACCGGTATGAAAATCCCTTGTGTTGACCACATATTTAGAATGCATTGAAAACAGAAATAACAAGTAACATTGAAGATACATTCACTGATTCACTGTGATACCTTCATTAGCCAAATTTATGTTACATGTACCTCTCTGTTTTCTAAACTTTTTCGAGAATTCCTCTGATTTTGGTACAAGCGAATAATCTGACAAGATGCATTCCATTCTTCATCTATCACCGTGGTAACAACTTCATTTTCAATTCATTTGCTTCAGCAAAACCACAGCTGATCCAGTTTTTCATTTGGAATGAGGTAGAAGTTAAAAGTGCTGAAACTTGTAAAGAATATGGCGGATCTTGTTAAATTTGGGCTGACAATGAAGAGAAATTATTCACTAATAAATATATGTGTGTTAAATGTTGTGGAAAGGCCAAATACTTTTTATACGCCCGCCCAAAAGGCGGACGTATTATGTGATGGCGGTTTCCGTCCATCCGTCCGGTTCTCGTGTCCGGTCTATACATGTATCTGGAACAGTTTCCTATCCACAGCTTCAATTTTTGGTGAGTGGATACCCTACGGGGAGACGATGTGTCGCGTACCAAAATGAAGGTCGAGGTCACAGGTCAAAGGTCACTGGCCTAAAAAACAGGAAATCACTGAAGTGTTCGTGTCCGGTCTATATCTGTGAACGTTTTCTATCCACAGTTACAATTTTTTGTGAGTGGATACGCCAGGTGGAGACAATGTGTCGCGTACCAAAATTGAGGTCGAGGTCAGAGGTCAAAGGTCACTGTTGCCAAAAATCAGGAAATCATTGATCGTTGACAGTTTTCTATCTACAGTTCTAATTTTTGGTGAGTGGATGCCCTAGGGGGGGAACGATGTGTTGCATATTAAATGTAGGTCAAGGTCAGAGGTCAAAGGTCAGTGTGATTGAAAAATCAGGAAATCGTTAAAAATTTCTAATTTTTTGTGAGTGGATTCAATAGGCGGAAATGAAGTGATGCATACCAAAAATTAGGTCAAGGTCAAAGGTCACTGCCCCCAAAATTAGGAAATTATTAAAAATAACATTTTTTGTGTCAGTAGATACATTAGGGGGACACAATGTGTCACATACCAAAATGTAGGTCAAGGTCAAAGGTCAAGGTCACTGTGACCCCAAAATCGTGAAATTGTTAAAAATCATGATTTTTTTGTGTCCTTTGAGAAATTGAGGGGAGACGGTTTGTCATGTACCAAAATTTAGGCCAAGGTCAAAGGTCAAGGTCACTGTGACCCCAAAATCAGGAAATCATTAAAAACCATGATTTTTGTGTGCATTGATAGATTGAGGGAAGACGATGTGTTGTGTACCAAAATTGAGGTCAAGGTCAAAGGTCAAAGTCACTGTGACCCCAAAATCAAGAAATCATTAAAAGTCACATTTTCTTATGCCTGTCGAAGACGAGGTCGTGTAATGCGATGTTGCGTTCTGTCCATTCATCCATTAACATTTGTTGTCCATGCGATAGCTCTAGTTTCAAGGTATGGATTGGTACCAAACTTTGAGTATACCTTACTCGCATGGCAAAGTGGAGCCATACATAGGAGATCAATTTGTCAAAGGTCTAGGTCGCAGTCCCCCAAAACTGAATCAAGTTTAGCTGACTAAATGTGTTTGAATATTGTTGGAATATTCGAAGTTCTTTTCCCTGCATTTATATGGTATTGTCCTGTATTGTCTCCCATGTTTGAAACGCTTCATTTAGTTAAATTGTTGTGAAATAAAAACCATACATTTACTAATTTAACGGGGAGAGGAGTCCACACCTTGTTTAGCATTGCTGTCTGAGTGTGTGCATCACATTTTCCCTGCATCCCTGAACAGGATAAGTTTGTGTCCCAAATCTTCACCTGTTATCACTTTAATGCCAATATCCTCCATTTGGAGATCTTCTGCAAACAAAATTATCTCCCTTGATCGCTGCGTCGATCGTCCGCCAGGTGGCGTGCACTCCGCGCATGTCCATCACTCTTTTTCCTTGCAGTCTTGGTGACAAGACCTGTTTTGAGAGAGCTCCTGTAAACAGTAACTTTTGGATTGTTTTAGACGCACTCTAGGGTTATTTTTTCTCTCCCGTAGTTCATTATGAACCAACGTAGTCGCCCAGCTATATAGATTTATAGGAACGAAGAATGTCGTCAGTTTTAATCAGTAAAGACTTGCATTTTTCTTTGTTTTCAAGGTGTGTTTACAGTCACCTATGGCGACGCAGTCAACTCTGGAGAGCGGCCATTGACCTGGCAAGATGTCCAGCTGAGAAGCTACGCAGGCCCTCTTCAACGACTTGGCTGTAAACGAAGTTCCTACCAGCAACTTATCGTTGAAAACGATACTGTTGCCAGTGGAATTTTCACAACAGACCCGTGAAACAGTACAGATCACGGACACAGGATCACAGCTCCACGGCGAAACGCAGTACCCTGGAGCTACATTTTAAGATGGTGAACAAGTTACAGACCCAAGACGGCCTAGTTCAAGTTCACCGGAGAAGATGAGTTACGGACACTATACCGGAGCCGTTACAACTACGGATCTGGGCAGACCTCGGATTACAGTTCCCGTTCATCCAAGTCTCCGCAACTCAAGAAAGACAAGTCTGCCAGCCGGGACCTGGTGGAGAACCGGGACCCGGGACAGGCGGTACTACGGCCCGGAGCCGTACCTCGAGACAGAGAACGACACGGACCTATGAAGTTCGGACTTATCCAGTACGCCGAGAGTCTACGTCTCACCGGGAGTCCACACCTACAGACCACGGACTTTAGATCAGCATACGGGACCATGGCTCTGAGAGATCAGCCCAATGCAGAACTCCGAGACCCCGTCAAGCCAAGAGCCTACAGAGACTAACGGGATACCGAGAGAATAGGCAAAGTGCAGACCAGTCAAGCCCAAGCCACGGCGATACGGTTTACTTCTACTGCACCGGCTAGAGTGCTGACACGGACTCTACTAGACAGCCCCGTCACAGTCACGGATCAAAGCGAGTCCTCGGATACCAACTCCCGTTCATCCAAGTCCCCCAAGAACCGCCGTACCCCGGAGACACAGACGGACACGGCGAAGAAAGCAGTCCGACAATCAAGATCACGGACTCCACCACTACAGCGGGACCCCGGCTCAAGCACAGCTCACCGGGTCCACGGCACGGAGTCACGGCCCTATACGGGACGCCGGGAGTCGGACAAGCCAAAGGCCTACAGGGACCGGAGCCGTAGCACGGAAAGGGAGACCTCACGGACCTATCCAGACCGCCGTAACTCCGATACCGGAGCACTGCGGGAGGAAGCTACAGCCCAGAACCGTACCACGGCCTACAGCCGTACCACGGAACGGGATACTTCACGGACCTATCCAGCGCGCCGTGAATCTACATCTGAGAGGTCACGGACTCAAGCAGAACGGACTTATACAGATCACCGAGACTCCACATCCAAGAAGTCACGGACTTATGAGGAACGGACTCAGCCAGAACGCCGTGAGCCGGCCTCCACTCAAGTTTGGACCCGTACAACGGAACCACACCTCGGTACTACGGCAAGCAGATCTCGTAAACGAAGTCGCACACCGTTACAACGCCGAGATTCCTATCCTGTACGTCATCATCGGGAGAGGGACCATCCCAGACGTCGGACCCCTTCACCTAGTCCACCTAACCGGAGTCGGTACCATAGGTACCATACCCCGGAGCGACCTTACACCAGACAAGGAAGAAGCCGTTCACCGGTTTCCCGTCTACAAGCACGGGATAAACCGGAGCATCGGGATAAACGCACCAGAGGTGGAAAGGAACCCGTGGATCACCATTCCACTGCACCGAGATTGGTCAAGAAGCACAGTCATCTCCCAACTATACTCACCGGAGACCCATGAGATGACACGACCCCATTCTGCTAGCGACGCAGACTCAGGTTCAGACTACGAGGATTGCGCACGACGTTCCACTCACTCGCCATCCTCGTCTCATACAGAGTCACCTCCCTCCCATCAGTCGGAGGTAGAAGACAAGAACAAGGACGGACTACCGTTTAAAGCCAGGATAACGGCGGTTCACACGCTGGTTCCAGAGATGCCCAGATCGGTGGTCGGCGATGACAAGCAGCCAGCTGACCCCGTCCGGAAACGGAGAAAACTTACAGCGGCAAGCCTGGACAAAAGGCAGTCATCTCCAGGCTTCACAGCCCCTTACCAGGGTAGAATCCCTTCATCGGAGACTCGTGAGATGACACGACCCATTCTTCTAGCAAGGTGGGAGGCCCGTTGACGAGTGATTTAGATTCCAGACATACAGTGCTGGCTATGAGGATCACGCACGACCTTCCACTTCCTCGGCATCCTCATCTCATACAGATTCACCTCCTACGTCAGGCGGAGGTAGAAGAATAAGACATGCTACCCTTCAAAGTCAGGATAGCGGCGGTACACACGTTGACTCCAGAGATGCCCAGACCGGTGGTCGGCGATGACAAGCAGCCCGATGACCTCGCCAGGAACGAAGAAAACTTACTACGACACCTCTTTACGGTTTTAACAAACCTTCTGAGGAGGAAGCTGCGCCAACCTGCGCACCATCTCCAGCATCAGTCAACCTATACGACGCACTGGATCGACAATTGGAGACTTCGTCATCTCTCCAGGAGCCCGGTCCTTACAAGGCTTACACTCTTCACGGAGACAATCCACCGTTCAGGGCCCGAAGTCTGAACCGGATATTGACAGACTGTTGAACTTCACGAGGACACCAGCGGGGGTACTTCAACAGAGACAAGCCTGTGCTGTGGAAGATATGATGCTGACACAACACAGAATTACATCATACTCTGATTGGTTCCTGACGGCTATTTTCAAAGGTGATTCAGGATCCAGACGTGAAGCATAAGCGGGATCATTGACCTTTTTCACGGACCAAGATGGAATTCTTCGGCGCCTTATCGACTCTTACAGAGGAGATCGCCACGGAGGGTCTTTCCGGTCAGAACTCGGACAACCCAAGCAAGATGCTCAGAGTGGTGTTCACCCTTACAAGAAAGGACAGTTCCAAGGTAAAGAGGGAATCTTCCGACCGGGACAGAGGTCAACCTCGTCAGTCAGAATTGATGGTTCTCAAGCTTCACCTTCAAACCACTAGTCATCCTTTCATCCTTCCCAAGCTTCGAGTCTTCACTCACCTGATTGTAGAACGGTCGACCCTGATGATATAGAAGATCAGCGTCGAAGAAGTCAGTCCTTACGTGACGTCTACTCCAGATCCCGACACTTCATCTGACGATCATCCTCAGTCTTCTAAGAGCCGGATCCTACTCCTCATCGGATAATCTAGGACTCCACCTACACCCGACATCATGATCAGGGGAATCTATTTCGGGAGAAACGGCTAGTCGGTTTTGACTTAACACGTTTTTCTTTGGAATGAGACACCCAGTCTACAGTGGGCAAGCCTAGGTTCACATTGAGGTCCCTTTCCAAGACCAAGTCAACACGGACCCGGACACTGGAATAGGACACGAGGATAGTCATCTCTAATCCGGAATGCGAGCTAGGACCCCAGAACAGAACCTCGGACTCCAGCATTCATCGGGATGACAGTAGAGACCGGACCAGACGACGGAGCCGGACACTTACTGAGCATATTCGACTCTACAGGAGTTGGACTCCGACTCCCGATTGTCGTCATTTTTCGACGTTTCCAGAGGCCTTTTTCGAGTTTCGCCTCGATGATCATGGCGGTCCAGGGATATTTTCCTGGGACCCCACGGATTATGTAGTACGGCTATATTCAAGCGACAGGCAGGTTTCCGGCATTGGAACCTGCACCGAGAACCAGACCATCAACACCATGACCCAGAGGTCCATGGGATGGAACTACAGTCTACTACTCACCCGGGACCTAGCACAGTTTGGCTAGCTCCAGGTACTCCTCATTACAGTTTCTCAACTACAACTGATCCTGAGCGCAAGAACAAGCAATATAAGGATGTTCGTCCCGGAACATCTTCACCCCCCTTCCAGAGTGGCGATGCCTGAGGCAGTTTCAACCAAGCACATAGAAGTTCACATTCACCGATGCGGAATTCATAGCTTAGAGGGGTCCATTAGTCCGGCAACAGATAGCCGACACATCACATGGATACCACGATAGACAAGCAACGCATCATCTTCCTTAGGGATATCTACGCTAGAAGGCGGTCCCCCTTGGAGGTTGCGGTTGTACAACACATCAGCATTGATTACGAACGTTCAGTACGGTCGTCAGTTACGTCAAGTTTGGGGGGGGAGCAAGATTCCAGTCACCATCTTCTAGAAACATCGACACTGGTCCTAGCAGCATGGTATCAGCAATACCATGTCACAACACCATGTGTTTCACATCACTTCAGGGTTCCCGCCGACAGCTTCCTCCAGGTCCTACAGGGTACTACAACCGGAAGTTCACTTTTCCACGGATGCACCGGGACCCGCAACGGCCGAACCCCCACGTCTGCTACGGTCCAGATTTTCCTTGCAGACCAGGGTTTTTTCTCCAGGACCAATTGTACAGACAATGACAGCAGCAAGCGACTATTTACTGTACAGTCGCATCAAGCCCGGAGAATGTACTATAGTAGAGGACCTGTGGCCAACACTGTTTCTGTTCCAGCAACAGCTGGGTTTTCCTTCTGCATTAGGGCAGAGAATCTCAGTCAAGCAGTACACAGGGGTATCACTCAGCATCATCCAGAGCTGTCAAGTTCACCCACGGAACCGACTACGTTCCAGCATTTCGGTTTTCCAGGGTCTTCACCTCACAGTCTCGCCGAACACATCAGTTACCACCCAAGGAAACCTGGATGTGGTACTAGGGCATTCTTGCGCCTGCCATTCAACCAGTTCTACCAACTACAGTCAAGATCCTGTCCTGCAAGACAGATCCATGACAGTCTTCACTACGCAATCAGAGCATTGCGCAGTAGAACCTAGTTCCTTGACAGGGATGACAGACTGGTCAACCAGATCCTTTCATCCCATCCCGGATTTCGTCATTTAGAACGATTCCACATGTCGGGGACCATACATCCAAAGACTGTACCAGATTCCAGCGCTAACAGGTTTCGTGTACCTGCTGGAGGAGAAGAGGTTTTTTATATCCAGTCAGAGGTAAAAAACCAGTCAGAGGCCTAGAGCACTCTTTATAGAACCGACAAGAGGTTCCAGCTGTCTTCCTCTCTCATCACTTCTAACAGACCCATCAGCGGACATCACTAGTCCATGATCACCGTCTGGGTTGAAGAAGACTGCCGACTGGTTTAACCAACTCGCCATCAACGCTCCTTCTCCTTTATGGAGACATCGTCTCACAAGATGAGCCAGTGTGACGTTTGAAAACTATTGATTCAATTCACTCCAAATTTTAACTGAAGATACAATTGGGGACCAGCTCTCAGCCTATTGATTTTGAAACCACTGGGTCATAGGGCAGGATCACTTGTTTCTCTTTAATATTTATCTGAATCCAGACAGATTCTCGCAATTTCTTAACAATGGGAGTCCACGAAATATCCAAATTCTATTACATTTTACTCAAGTTTACTCAAATGGAGTTTAATAGAAACAGCAGTGCATGTTGGGATATCTATCAGTTATAAACATTTGGTCGATTCAAATTTTCAAATGGAATTCCTGCATATTCATTGGCATATGAAGAAAATGTTCTGTTTCAACAGCTATTTTCATGCCAGAAGGCCACTGAATGGCTTTGAGATATTAAATAGGCCATATTCAAAACACCTTGCCATTTAATATGGATCTGATTTTAACCAACCGTTGATGGTCATACTTTTTTGTAAGTTATCCATTTTCGCTGGTTGTTAACTTTTGTATCCAAAAGCGAAATCTGACTAAACCTTCCTCCGATAGAAAGCAGAGATTATAAGCCATTCAAATATATGTGACTTTGGTAATGTCGTTTTAGTACTGTGTACTACCCTATGTGTGTATGCTGAGCCAGGATTTCAAGCCGAATTCTGGTTGGCACATTTATTTACAGCATTGTTTCATTACAGTTAACTTTCATCACATATATGTCCCTTCTGAACTATTCAGAGAATTGTGTGAATATAAAATAAAATCGTAACTGAAGGTTTGGCAATATGACAGTATTTCTGAAAACTGCAATTAAAGGCCAACTGTTAGCAGACATGAATATTCCTACCATCGTCGCGACATGAATACAGATCCAGACTTCCAATCAACAGCTTCTACCCGCTGTATACTTTTCCTATCCAGTGCGCCAACACCGCCCCTCCCCCCACCAAGTGCGTACCTACTTTATGGATGTCCCCATAGTTCAAATCAATCTCTTCAATGGGATCTTCATAGTGTGTTGCTTTTCAGGCTTGTCACACTGACGTACATGATAACCTACATCGATCCCAGAGATTCCATTAATTTTGCCTATAAATGTCACTTCATCAATCTTGTTCTTGAACTGTTACAAAATCCTACTGTGGTGATCTCAAAACCTTCCTCTGAGAAGTCAAAACACACCCGCTTTTAAATCATGGCAATTCATTGTTTTTTTCTTCCCGACCCTGCCTGATCATTTCACACACATGTACACTTGAATTTGATTACATTCTCCTGCAGATGTCTATTTATGTGGTAGGGATATTTTATTGACTGTCACATCATGCCACACACCTATAACATTAGCGCCCTTCAACTAAAGATAGCTCCGTTAAGTTTGTGTATGGATCGGCGGTTTAATGATAAACAGTTCCCTTGGTAACGGCTATCCACGTAGAAACGACATCCTGGGACTATTGCTTTGGAAAACAATACAGAGAACCTTGGTGTGCAATTATCCATAAAGCTTCGGTTGAAGTGTACTCCGTAAAAATGGTTAACTTAGCCGTTAGTTTTGATTGGCTTCCTCTGATTTCTCGAATAGCGAACTTGAGACGTTGAGTGGACTCTGATCTTGGTATACATGAAATGACATTCTTGTGGATGAGACAGTGTTCTTATGGCAGCACGGCTCATTGTGTCAAGTGTTCTGGTGCCGTTCATGTTCTAAACGGATATACATGTATTCATCGGAGTCAGTTCCTCGAATTCAATATTTTCCGGAGTTTGGTGACAGGTGACATCACTGGATGCCGTACGTAATATCGAGCTAAAAGGTAGCTCTAATCCAGAATCAGTTGACTCGTCACTTTTTGACAAGATACATGGCGCTGGTGGAAGGACACACTGCATGTAGGCCTATATTTCCATGGCAACTTGCTGTAATTAAGCCTATCTCGTACTGATAGCCTTACTAAGGTACTCTACTGTGAATCACACCTGAGTCCACCTGCTGATTACCCCATCTGCGAACAGTTAACACCTAGATGTGAGGAATAATCGCTCTTTTACGTTGCGCATCAGTCGTACCTGTTGTGTACCATTTGTACCAGACCTATCACAGCGGAAAGATGATTTCTCCAGACTGCCTGTCGAAGTTCCCACCAGGATTTGTATGTAATATTTTATGGTTTTCTGCTACATGTAGGTCTCCAGGGGTTCAAATTACTCACTCACTCACGTTTAATGCCATGCCCTATTACAGATGCGTCCAAATTAGGGAGCATAAGTAGTACTATTTTTTTAGGCATTGAAAATTATTGCTGAGATTTGTTTGGGAAAAATTTTCATCAATTATGGCTTAGCATGCTAGGCGTCATATCTGAGTCAAAGCCTACCTGATTTGCCTGAATAGGCAATTTTCAATATTTTCTCTGATTTGAGTTCACATCCCACCCTGAAAAATATTTTCCAATGAAATGTGAAATTCCCTTAGCTTGTTAAGACGGTTGTCATGGTTGTAACTTGTAGTTGTAGGCAGAAATGAAATTAAATGACCCTGAAATTTACCTTTACAAAGCTACACAAAGCTAAAGTTAGTGCATAGAACCAGTCCATTTATTCCGATTGATATCCGAAATTCAGATTGATATCCGAAATTCAGATTAAAGATAATTGGACAGTCCAAGCAGTTCAGTCAAATCCGTCGATAATAGAACATGAAGGCAGCTCTGGGCTGGGTGAATTTCTTTTACACGATGTGAGTCGAAAAAAATTGTGTTGTCCATCCAAGGCAACTGCATTACACCAGGTTTACGTAGAAAATTTTCCAGACCTATTTAATAATCAATCGGGATTATATTAATGGATATGCTCTGAGAAGTAGAGCACTGCAGAGATCTGATCATGTGAGGGTAGACAGTCTACTTCTATTCTTACGACATTACAGGAATGTCCGCTTTACGGCAAAGAATGACTTGTAACAAAATGGTCATCCATGTTATTTGACCATTTACAATGGAATTCACGACTGCGACAGCATTTGGTGGTTACAAAACTGCATTTTCCCTATGACATTTGCTCATTACGGTGACAATCTACTTTGGTTGTGAGCTTAGAGCAAATGGTCAGCAATAGATTAACAAGCTTTTTATCAGTAACTGATGCCCCATGGTTTTACTGCAGAGTATTAAGCCCCTACCGGTATGAAAATCCCTTGTGTTGACGACATACATGACATAGTTAGAATGCACTGAAAACAGAAATAACAAGTAACATTGAAGATACATTCACTGATTCACTGTGATACCTTCATTAGCCAAATTTATGGTACATAAACAACTAAACAACTTTTTTGAGAATTCCTCTGATTTTGGTACAAGTGAATAATTTCTCTTCATTGTCAGCCCAAACTTGACAAGATGCATTCCATTCTTCATCTACAATGTATCACCGTGTTAACAACTTCATTTTCAATTCATTTGCTTCAGCAAAACCACAGCTGATCCAGTTTTTCATTTGGAATGAGGCAGAAGTTAAAAGTGCTGAAACTTGTAAAGAATATGGCGCATCTTGTTAAATTTAGGCTGACAATGAAGAGAAATTATTCACTAATAAATATATGTGTGTTAAATGTTGTGGAAAGGCCAAATACTTTTTATACGCCCGCCCAAAAGGCGGACGTATTATGTGATGGCGGTTTCCGTCCGTCCGTCCGGTTCTCGTGTCCGGTCTATACATGTATCTGGAACAGTTTCCTATCCACAGCTTCAATTTTTGGTGAGTGGATACCCTACGGGGAGACGATGTGTCACGTACCAAAATGAAGGTCGAGGTCACAGGTCAAAGGTCACTGGCCTAAAAAAACAGGAAATCACTGAAGTGTTCGTGTCCGGTCTATATCTGTGAACGTTTTCTATCCACAGTTGCAATTTTTTGTGAGTGGATACACCAGGTGGAGACGATGTGTCGCATACCGAAATTGAGGTCGAGGTCAGAGGTCAAAGGTCACTGTTGCCAAAAATCAGGAAATCATTGATCGTTGACAGTTTTCCATCTACAGTTCTAATTTTTGGTGAGTGGATGCCCTAGGGGGAGAAGGATGTGTTGCATATTAAATGTAGGTCAAGGTCAAAGGTCAGTGTGATCGAAAAATCAGGAAATCGTTAAAAATTTCTAATATTTTGTGAGTGGATTCAATAGGCGGAAATGAAGTGATGCATACCGAAAATTAGGTCAAGGTCAAAGGTCACTGACCCCAAAAATAGGAAATTATTAAAAATAAATTTGTTTGTGTCAGTAGATACATTAGGGGGACACAATGTGTCACATACCAAAATGTAGGTCAAGGTCAAAGGTCAAGGTCACTGTGACCCCAAAATCGTGAAATTGTTAAAAATCATGATTTTTTGTGTGCATTGATAGATTGAGGGAAGACGATGTGTTGTGTACCAAAATTGAGGTCACGGTCAAAGGTCAAGGTCACTGTGACCCCAAAATCAAGAAATCATTAAAAGTCACATTTTCATATGCCTGTCGAAGACGAGGTCGTGTAATGCGATGTTGCGTTCTGTCCATTCATCCATTAACATTTGTTGTCCATGCGATAGCTCTAGTTTCAAGGTATGGATTGGTACCAAACTTTGAGTGTACCTTACTCGCATGGCAAAGTGGAGCCATACATATGAGATCAATTTGTCAAAGGTCTAGGTCGTAGTCCCCCAAAACTGAATCAAGCTTAGCTGACTAAATGTGTTGGAATATTGTTGGAATATTCGAAGTTCTTTTCCCTGCATTTATATGGTATTGTCCTGTGGAGTTGTCTTCCATGTTTGAAACGCTTCATTTAGTTAAACTGTTGTGAAATAAAAACCATACATTTACTAATTTAACGGGGAGAGGAGTCCTTTATGAACTTCACACCTGTTTATCAACTCAAGAACAAAGGTTTACTTCATCACTTTCCTCATGAAAAATTCTCTCGTCTGAAAGGAATCCATTTGCAGGAAAACTACTATTTTCTTGTGTTTGACTGTTGTCGATTTCAGTGTGGGATATGTGAGCTCTCAGCTCTTGCTTCAAGGTCAACTAGTTACCAAGAGTTAAGCTCATTTTAGTTTATCATTCAATATAAGATGTGATACATGTATATGTTACATTCTCATAAGCAAAAATTGTAGACCTTTCTCTGGATTGCTAGATCAATTTGAACCAATGTAATTCCAGATATACGGGCCTATATTGAAGCCCCTTGGGCTCTTGTTTAGATAATTTTTACTGCACTTTTTGGAGGAAGTCTCTGAGCCCAGACAGACAATCATGATCTTTCAGAAATTATTTGTCATGTGGCTGAAGGGTCACTGGAAGCTTGGACTATGATAACAGCGTCACGAATAGATGAGGCAATTTTGCTTCTATGCTGTGGACCTTCTATATGTACACATTAGTTGATGACGTCAAATAATTCATGGCCATGCGGCTCCTGGTTATGTGATGGAAGTTCTACATTCCCACTTCGAACCTGCCTTGATTTATCATTTGTCTGCCCTTCAGTGTTCAAAATCCGAGGGGTACCGTAGTTTTCACCTAAGAACAAGAGATGAACCAATCAGAATGTACACGTCGATTGAGAGTAGAATGACATCATCCTCTATTAGCGGCATCCTTCCCCTAATATGGTGCCTACTATATAGGTCAGCCAATCAATAACGCTCTTGGGCGACCCATTTCGAATTTCAAATCTTTTTGAGGTCAGTGACATCTCATGTCTATTTATAAGTTCTTTGAACACTGAGGGGGGCAGATACATGTATATTAAGGGAAGTTCGAAGTGGGAACATAGAAATTCGCTTGATGAAATGAAGATGATAATCATTTATCACTTCATCAAGGGAAAATGTGTCTTGTGAAAAAGTTATGTTCTTTTTCACTCATTTGTGCTATAAATTTTTTTGTTACAGCAACAATACGGCAAATTCTTGCAAATCCAACAGGTTCTCTGTAACGACATGTTTTTGTTAAAAAAATTGTTTATGTGGAAAAACAGAATTATGCAATCTGCGATCCGGTTCATCAATATTGTTAATGCCAGCTGTATTATGTAGAGGTAATCAGGGTACCAGTATGCTGGTAGTCTAATGTAGATGCCTCAAGGTACTATTAGATTGGCATAATGATTTATTTCATGGTTCTGCATTGGCCGATTGAGATCATTGACCTATCCCACTGATTGTATTTGTGAATGATATCAGTCCGGATGTACATACAAATTGTATGTAGATGAACAGGTTAGCGGCGTTTCACAGACGTCCCGGTAATGATGAATTAAACAGCTGCATAAAGCGGAAAAATACAGACAAGGCTGCAAGTGCTCCTGGCCTAATATTTGAACCTATGTACTCGCTGCAGTGCAGGAAGATTAAAAACTGCAGCAGATATAGTTTGAAGCATCGCTGCATAGAACTCTAAGAATGGTTGGATGAGAGATAATTGGCGGGTACCACCATGACTACAAAGTAGAACTTTTTTCCTTCACTTACAATATACCATCTGCCCATTGTCCATCTTTTTCAACCCAGTATGACTGATTGTTTTGGTCATGGTTGCTCATTATTTCTAGACCGTTGCTCTACTCGAGATCTTTGTGGTCAAAACCGGATCGGATAACTCTACACTCGAGCCTCTTTGTTCTGTGTTTTTGCTGGTTGAATCTAGTTTCACTTGTCAGCAAATTGTTTTCCTGGTGGGTGGCAGTTTGAACTGGCCTTTTTTCTCTCCCATCTGGAAACCGAAGGCCCCTGTTCTGTTTACATGCAGCTATTATCAGATGAGATAAGGAAGAATTTTCTCTACTCCAATTTGTGTCCTAAAAGCCAAAAAAAAAAAAAAAAGAGCAAGAATAACTTCCATGCATGTATACACCTACACCTGCACATGTCGACAGATATCAGACATTCATGACTGATCAGTTAAGCCAGAATGACTGATAATATGTCTTCCAGTTTGTTTTTTTACCCAAATGTCGGTCTTAATTTGGTTCTTGTTATACATGTATAAACCACTCCGCCAACATACATTTTTGTATTGTAGCTGGGGGTTTGTTATTATCACCAGTGCAGCCATGTACATGTAAACACTGATGGTCTCAGTGACTTTCTTTCCAGCTTTACTATATAATTAACACCACACTTGTACTTGGTCACAGTTAATTATCCTCTCCTGAGATATTTCTACAAAAGTAGATATGAATATATTTAGTTTTACCTCTCTTCTCCAAGCTATACATGTAATTCATCACAAACTATCATCACAAACCTATATATAAGGATTGACTTTCGCGTTTTGCAGTTTCATCAGAGTATAAACGGTCAAACGATATGGTTCAAAGTGTAATTTACAAGCTTGCACTTTATCTGCCAGTTGTTTAATACATTTTGATGTTAGTGTCATGAATTTGTTGACAAGTTACAGTTCTGTGTTACATGTAGTCTAGTCAGTACCAGAAACCTGGGGATCTCATTATCTGCTACAAAAGTAGTTTTGGCAAGACTCCGGTGTAAACTTCGAATTGCAAAGTTTATCGAGTTGTAATCTTTTCAATTTCACATAATTTGGCCAATCAAAGAAGAGATATTGTCAGTCATTTCAGATTGTAGAATTATACAGGCATTCATCTGAAAGTTCGGGGGAGGAAACAATCTTAATAAATTAATTTTCATCAAACACTCCCCAATTATGTACATGTATGTGAGTATAGTCCAATTCGGAAAGGGAAATATCTCCCTTGTTCCACTAGGGGCCCCCAAACTTAGTTTCATTAATTAAGTATTCTATTTTTCTTGAAAATTATCTTTCTAATGTACACGTGTACAGGCTCTATCAGTTCGCGTAGAATATATCAACAGTATAGTTATGCAAACAAATATTCTGGGATACTTTATTAAGATATTATTCAAAATAATTGCAGGTGCCTTAGTTAAATGTGAAACCGAGGCGACTACATGTACTTTCCGGAAGCAGCTTTTCATACATGTACCTCTAAACCTTAAAGAGCGGCAGTTATTCAGGGGGAGACCAGACACTTTCCGGAAAGGGCTATTGGATCTTTCCCGGCATTAATCAGATTTTGCATTAAGTGACCCTGTTTCAAGGATATTTAGCACATGTAGCTTTATGATATGTGGTAACTGTGGCCTGCATGTGCACCTGAACTAATTTATTGTCCTGGAGGAGAGCTGAGCTCCTTTCAGTCGTGCCGGTAGATACTTAATGTAGGAAGGTATTGTCTGGGTCTTTGTGTCGCTGAAAAGGCACACGTCTAGACACATTGTTGTCCCCAGACTTGGCTATTGTATGCATTGTTTCGTGATTCTTACATGGAGTATGAACCGTCGTGCCAGTTGCAAAATTTACAGTTCATCTTTTGTTGATATTTTCACAAAACATCGGAAAAGAGTATCAGAGTTTCTGGGTACAAAGAGGATTTCAGTGATACAAATGCCTGTGCAAAGGAACATTACATGAAAACCTGACCTTATCTACTCTGTGTTATGAAACAAGCTGATGCCATATACGGTCTGCACAACAGTGACATCAAAAGATATTCGACCATTTTGGTGTGTATATTTGACTAAGCCAATAAAAATGCCTGTGTTAGTTGCCCCTTCAATGGAAGTGGATTAGACATCATGATTTGTGGACTCGCACATCAATACAAGATGGCAAGACCCACAGTAAAATATATGATAGAGGAGCATTGATAGAATGTTAATTTATTGAGGGAGGGTGATGGCCAACATTTAGAACTTCCTATGTAGACACATGTCCTCATTATAACGCGGAAATTGGGAGACAAAATATTGACCTCACTGTAGTCAAGTCGCACTACATGTATAGTGAATCATCATAGCAGCAGTATACATATTACAGTTATATACTGGGGGACATATCAGTGGCAGCTCTATACTGGAACTCTCCTTATAATGAACTGTGTTATAATGAGAGACGAGTGTATTGGCATAAAATGGTTCACTTGCCTCCTATATTTCCTATATTTTTTATTCATTCCTATATTTGACTCAAAACCTCCTATATTTCCTAGATTTTGACTTTTTCTCATGAAAACTTTCACCAATGCTCTGAAATGAGTCAATTTGGGAAAATACATTTCAGAAAATTGTTTTCGCTCGGCAAATATGAAAGTTTAAATTTCTCTTTCTTGAACCAAGCTCCCCAACCACCACAACTATGACCACATTCAGTGGAAATAATTTTATTAAACACCAAAAAACCACCAATTTTGGAACATACAATGTATTAGTGACCTGTCTTGCATTTACTTATTTCCTATATTTTCCTATATTTTATTAAGAAAATTCCTATATTTCTCCTATATTTTGGCAAATTTCCTCCTATATTTTCACTGTGAGCCACTTGCAGGCCTGCTTATTGCATTTACACATTAACTTGACAAGATTTTACCATTGTCATTGCCTTTCTCGCCACAGGAGGTGACCAAGCGACTATCACTGCCTGCCGACATGCGTCTTCCGGAGAACTTCCTCAACCGACATAAGGAGAGTTTGAGTCCAGATGGACAACTCAGTCGGAGATCTCGCCGCAAATCTCTCGTGAGTACCTACCTATATGTAATACATTTACAGTACATATCTACTATTTTGTGTAAGGAATGGCCCGATCATCCCAGGGTCATGTGGTCACTGCCAGTAAGCTACGCAGCTGGCAGGCACGTAGGAATACTGGGGGTGAAATCAGCAGCATGCCACGATATCAGAGAATTTCAATATTTTGTGGGAATATAGTTGTGTAAGAGGAGATACTGCTTTTTAACGTGACTTGACATGTTAGCAAATGGAACAATGTCTGACCACTTGCCCATTTCCCACTATTGGAAATCCCGAAAAATTCACTTCACTTCGTCAAAAAAAAAATCAAAAAAAATCTACTACTATACTGAGCTTGGATCCATGAATGTTATTTTACTCTTGATGTCCGCTATCATGTGTGGCTGGAACATGGGTGATATGAAAGCAGACTTATTGAAATTTTGGAATAAACTTCGGATTCTCCGAAAAGTCTCATATGTTGAAGGCCAATCTATGCTGCTAGTGACCAAATGTCGAAATTTTTGTTCCCCAATACATACATGTACACATGCATGTCAGCACAGCTTTGTTCTCCAACACACATGGTTTAGTTCAGTGTTTGCATGAGCCCAGCTGTTAAGAACACCCTAGTCTATTTCACCCTGCATTCCCAGGTGGACGCAGCCTTCCAGGAATGCTTCAGTGTACCAACACTGACATTCCAAATACACAAGAGATTAATTGAGCTGGTTACATGACCCCTGGCCAGTTACGTATCTCACAAGACGTGTTTGGACATGATATTTATGTAATTCAGTCCATCAGTCATGATGGAGTCCGGTGGAAGTCAGGGGAGACAACTCCAGTTGAGAATACTTCTAAAACCAAGATTGGTAATTTTCTTAAGTGCCCTAAACGATTTTGTAAATTTATAAATCTGAGTACTTCAAGTGAGTAGCTTATATAGACCTAATATATTTCATTTAGTTTTCCGCAAATATACAGTCTTTCGTTTCTGTAAATCAGAGGAGTGCTATAAATCACACTCCTAAAATGAGTGAGGCGAGTGATCGCACTCCTGAAATTACTATCCTAGCACTTCAGGCCCGGGTCCAGGGGCCTCCTAGATTGCTGGAGATGCATTCTGAGCCATTTCCAGCAAATAAATCTGCAAATTCTCCCTTACATTTTTGTCCTCATTTAATGTTTTTTTTTAAATTCATGGAAATCCCAATTGCAATTATCTGAAGTTATATACAGGAGACCTGTGCCCCCTTGTCTACACTGTCTGTCCAGTCATGCTTTGTGCTATTAATATTATGACAAATAAATTCCACAGCAGCAAAACTTTACAGAGCTCCGCGATATCATTATGTTAATTTGATACACCATTTTCCAGACGGAACCTCGGATATGAAGTGATTTTCTTCAGAAATTCTTTATGGACGACAACTTGCTTTGGAATACCAAGTCTGATAATAAGATCAAATCAAAACTTATGCAAAATGAATACCTAAAAAAAAACTTTCGATCGTGACGTTTGTTTCAAACAGTGTATTAAAAGTTCATTGCAACGCACGCAAATCAAAACATGGCGCCTGCTAACACCGGCGGGTAAAACAAAAATTTACTCGGATCTTAGTACGGAATAATCTTTCTGGTTCAGCTATGATTTCATCGCTAGGTTTTATCGAACAGACTGATAATTCATGAATATATATTAGGGCTTTCGAAAACAATATATTTGAATAGTCGTTGGCGATATATTCAACATCTACTTCAAACATCACATCAAAGGGACGATCGAACTTTCCGACTTCGCTGCTAGAATTACGATTTTGTATTTCCCCAAATAGTCCAGGAATGTACCGCCGAACACAGAAGAGTTCCTATTTTCGTTTCGTGAATGCGTGATGAATTATCGACTTATATTTTCAAAAAAATACGCAGTGGGTTTTGGGAAGCAGGACTTCTCTATGTGCGCGATCAATCGCGCGCCTTTAGGCGAGCGATGGTGCGCGCGAGCGATCGCGCGCCTCAAAAACGAATGACTGAATATATTGAAATAAGAAATATAAGGTGTTAGACGTTACGTCTGATCTTTGTGTAAATTATTTGCTACCCTAACACCCAGGCAACGTGGGCATTGTAAGGATATATTGTAAAACAGTAGCCAGAACAATGAATAAGTGCCCAGTGGCTTGTTCCAGGGCTTAAACGAAAAGAAAAAAAAAATCTATTTTGTAAAAAATCAATTCTCATCAGATCGCGAAATAATTTTCACCTTGTCTTACTGAAATTTTCATTATTGATGTGTGCTAAATGTAATTAAGCATTGGAATGATGTCATCAAATTCGTCTTTTTGACTTTGTGACCATATGACACCCATAGGGTTCAGGGCTTATTAGCTTACCCCCTTGATACAACACGTGCTCAAATTAGAGATAAAACAAGATCTAATCTAATCTTTTTATAAAAGATGTACATTGATAATGGGGGGTCGTGCCTTTTGATAATTCATGTTGTCGAATTTGAGACCTGTATATAGCTGTAATACTATTTTTGTAGAAATCCATTGATTATTACAGTTGCCTACATGTATGTATGTACATGTATATCTTGCGGGGCTATTTAATCAGTTTACATTATACATAGCTTGTACATGTCACATGTTTTCTCTGTATTTCAGTCCGAGATTGGCTTTGGGAAGATGGAATCATATACTAAATTAGATAAATTAGGGGAGGTATGTATAACACTCCACAGATAACAAATCTCAGATTTGACACAGATAACAAATGTCACATTTGACATAAAAAACTATCTTTTTTTCTCAAAGTACAAAATAAAAAAATATTGTTCATTATTAGTTTCATGTGTGCTGTGTGCATTTTCGAATCCTATAATCTAGTAATTAATGAAGAACAGAAATAGAGAAGTACTCGGCTTTATTTAGTTTGCATTGTGTGTTTTTCTTTCTCGCTATCCTTACGGCTGACTGTAAATGTATGTATACCGGTACATGGATCTTATCTCACTAGATGACTGTGGAACGAAGCTATTCCATCTGTTGTCATGGAAACTGTAATACGCCTGTTGAACATTTGCCAGAGTCTCCAGCGAGTTATTGTTGGTCTGACGGAAATGGTATATTGTGAATAAATAAACAAGAGTTCTCCTTTGCGGGATAAAATAACCGAAGGGTGTGAAAATGTTATGTAACATGGTCGATAATATTGCTTTAGGTTTCTCTAATATCCTGCACCCAGCTATTCTTTCTATTTTGACAGGGTACATATGCTACGGTGTTTAAAGGTAAAAGCCGTTTAACCGACAATCTGGTCGCTCTCAAAGAGATACGACTGGAGCACGAGGAGGGTGCCCCCTGTACGGCCATCCGAGAAGGTCTGTTTGTAAACACGCAATATATATTTCAGATCATTAAATTAATAATGTATACATGCAATATTAATGTGACAATATTAATTAAGATTTTTTTTTTATTTCAATTTTCATTATTATCACCAGGCAGAAATTATTTCTCATATATCTACTAGGTTCATATGCCTCCTGAGAAGCACTCAAAATCTCCTGGAATTTAATTGCTAACCTGGAAAATCCTGGAAAATTAAATTTATTGACCTGGAAAGTCTTGGAAAACCCCTGGAATTTCCCCCTGCTGTCAGAGTATGAACCCTGTATCTGTTTATCTCTCCATCACCAGTTTCTCATGACCACCTTTCTCGAAAAAAAATATAAAAAAATTCACACACCGAATGTGCATCTGATCATGAAGTTGAAGCCTATTGAATATGAAGAATGATTACCCATGATCCTTTACCCCTCTGCCGATATTGACCTTGGAGCATTGTTGTCATCAGTATATGTGTCTCCAGCTTCATTTTATCATGAACACCAGTATTAAAAATTGTCTATGCACAGGCTTACCACACTTACACCATAGATGCATGTGGTCATCCACTTATAAATGTTCATGCATACATCTTGTATATGTTCCCTCTAATTATGGGGAAAATATATTTATTTTTTAATGGCTTCTTAAACAAAACTCTACTGAACAATATATTTTTGATTTATTTCTGGATTTTCTTGCTCTAAATCATAAAACTTTGTCTGTAGGCTTTCAGCTAGAATTTTGAAACAAGGATTCTCAATTCCAAAATTTGCAGGGTTTTCCTGAAAACAGAGTCTCACTCCCCCAGTTTAAATTCAAGGAATTTAGTGAGTCTCATTTTGAAATAGGGAGTTTCAAAAATCCAGAGACTCGCAACTAGCTAAAAGACTATTGGCCTGATAAATACTTTTTGCTTTATTACTCTGCACGTGATTTCTTTCTCAACTTCAACTGATAAAGATGTTTTCTTTCTTGGTTACATATTTCAAATTATTGTGATTTCTTTCTCTTTTCAGTTTCTTTATTAAGGGACTTGAAGCACGCCAATATAGTCACATTACACGATATCATTCATACAGAAAAGTCCCTAACTCTAGTCTTTGAATATTTGGTAAGTTGAACTCCGACCTCCGAGGTTGATATCGCTATTTGAGTTTTGAAGAAAGTGTGTGTGAAAACATGGTTGTAGCTATGGGAGCAGCGTACTGAATTAGCTGCTGTGAAAAGGCCTACATTTGGGGTTTTCTCTCAGAGGAGGCCATAAACACAGAGCCTATTCATGTTTCATATATCAAAATAATTCTGTGTATCTCAGGAATATTTTGAGGCCAAAACATTTGAGTGTTGAAAAAAATTTTGGACTGACTGACCTGTAGCCAACAACAACAACATCAAATTTATTGGAATGACTGATTGAAAAATTTGGGGTGACTGAATTTCCATATAGGGTGGTTGAATTATAAGAGGACTTACCGTGCACTAAAGTCCAAATGTTGTCCCAGGTGGCCGGTAAATGGTTCTTTCTGCATCAAAAAACAGATTAGCAATGATATTTGAGTTATCTGAAAGTGAGGATGTTTCCATGAATTCAGTGAGTGTGTGAGTGAATTTAGGATTTAATGTCGCTTTCAACATTATTTCAGTCGTATCGCGACGAACCAACTAAGCAGTTTCGTTCCTGCTGCTTCAAAGAATAAATCTTTGAAGCTGCATGGAAGCAGACACCCTCCATCCACCCTATAAAACACTGAGGACAGCACACAAGACACAGACAGGACGCTTACATGGTGCTATAAAGACAAGTGATATTACAGTGCTAGATCTCACATTTTTGAGTTTCTAATTCACAGACTCGTTGCACAAAAATACTACAGCATATTACAAACATTAAATTCCTTTCGGCCTGTCGCATGTAAAATCTACATTTTATTGCAGTTGTCAAAGTTGTACGCAAGGCTGACATGTTTTACATCAAATATAGTTGTTGGGAGGGAAGGGTGGTTAAATAATCCGTATATACAATAAATTTTAATGAATTCCAACAACGATCAAATTTATTAGAACAACTGATTAAATTTTGGGGGTGATTGAATGTTGATAGGGGGATTGAATTATCAGGAAACAATAACATTCTGTGCTGATTTTTGTATCAAATGTAACAACTGCATTCATTATGTCGTGAAGAATTTTAGACAAATACTGCTGTGCATCTGAAAGAATATTTTCAGACATTTACTCTTACATTGTTATAAAATTATGATAGAACTTCAGTACCCTATCCCAAGCACGATAATGGCTTTAGAACTATTCGGAGGCACTTCAGACAGATGCACGCTATAATTAAACCGTTATTTGCACTCGTGCCAAGATTCTTACAGACACCACCCCGTTTTCTTGTTTTAGAGCTCTCCAGTTTGACATTTGTGGCACGAGAAATGATGGAATAAAATGTTACATGCGCCAAACGTTAGTGTACATCTGATCACCTTGTGATATTCCCTACCTGTTTATATGGTGTGTATGTACCCTGGCAATTGTTGGCCTCATTTCCTTTGTATTGTCTTGAAGTAGAACAATGGAGATGGAGGGGGTGATATATGAAGGGCATTATAATTGTAAAATCTCTAATAATACAATTGCCTTATTAACATTCAATCACCTTCATATTTGGTTTCACATTTTAATAATTCAATCCAGTAAATAAGATTTTCTCCTAAATCATAAATGTAACCATCTTCACAGTCGAACACTGCACATGTCTTCACACACCAAGTCAAGCACCCCACATATTCGCCTTGACCAATTGTGAGATGGTTTTCTCTTCAGAATATGATTTGGTAATGTCATATCTATATAAATATTTTTTTGTCCATATTTTGGAGACTTAAACAGAGCTCTTCAAAATTCAAATTTGGTTCGCTGTTGGACATGTTGGAAGTAAGTGTACATTTCCCTTGCCATATTTAGTGTTCAAAGAAAATCCTCGCTGCATGATGTCATTCAGCTTCTATCTTGATTGGCTTGAAGAATTGACCAAATTCAGTAAGTCAAGGGTAGTATTTAACTTGAAATGTGCGGATGAAATGCAAGAGAAACTACAAAGATGAGAATGTTGTTGTTGTATCATTTGAACAACTGAACATTCTATGAGGTGCGAAAGTGTGCTGGGCTATTTTCAGATACGTAAATTATTATCTATACCATGTATTATGTTTTCTGTTCAAATTTATACTTCTTTTACCAGTAGATAATACTTTTACAAAATTATACTGAAATCTATTTTATTTTTGCAGGAAAAGGATCTCAAGCAATACATGGATGACTGTGGTAATATCATGAGTATGACAAATGTAAAGGTCAGTATACTTCTAGTTTACGGAAGAGATAATTGTTGACTGCAGCAAAACAGCTCGGATATATCACGATCTAATAGGATGAATCTAAGTTTGATCTCGGAGGCTGAGTAGTACCAACTGGAGTCCTCCCTCTTCCCAACCGGCTCAATTATTTATACTATAGTGCTATACTATAGATAAAGTATTGCATGCAATGGCGTAAATATATGCAATTTTGTCTGTGATTACAAGCTGGAAAACAACCCCACCCCTCTCCCCCCAGTACTACAGTGAGTTGGTGGAATAACATCCAGATGCCAAAATGCCAGGTGTTCATGAAATGTACATATGTGGGAGGAGTCCAAAAGCTTGACAGTTGTGGAACGTGAATTTATTATCATAGGTTCCAAATATCTTAGTAAAATGATCAAGTATGCATAATTCTCCTCCAAGTTTTCGCCAACATTTTTCTGTTCCATTGTAAAATTTTGTAATAGAAAGAACAGATGACACACTGAGATTTAGCACCTTTATGCTGTGCCCACCATTGGACGAGTAACAAGTGCAATTAGATAGCAGCTAGGCTGCCCTCTTTATACAGACCATTTGGTATTTAATGAAGAAAATACAATTCTTCTGTTTTTCCTTCCAGATATTTTTGTTCCAGTTGTTGAGGGGTTTGTCATACTGTCACAAACGGAGGGTATTACATCGAGATTTGAAACCTCAAAATTTACTTATCAATGAAAGGGGAGAGCTCAAACTGGCAGACTTCGGTAAGTGAAACTTTGTTGCAAATTCATCGTTTAGTTGCAGAAAATATCCACAGCTAAATATGGCATAGTTGATATACATAGAATACATGCATGGCCTGATCCAGGCTGTTGAACCCGTTATAACGGGTTTGTGTGCCAGAAGTTTGGACACTAATTTGGGTGAACATAAAATTCATTCCCTACATACATTGTATGCTGAAACCAATAGTAATGCATGTAATGCTGCTAAATATCGAGTTGTCAGGCTGTATTTTAGAGGTGATCACCAAAAAGGTCTATGGGGCAGCCTAGAAAAGCCTGTATGGTTTAGAACGGGGCGTCAAATGGCGTCAACATGGGGCAAAGAGTTAAACCTCCAAAATTCAAAATTCTGAATTTCAGAGGTAAATCTCATATTTTTCCAGAACTGTACCCTGCAAAAATCATTGATAATATGCTGTTTGCCTTCATGACTGCCACATTTTGATTGGCTGCAAGTTTTTTTTTTTTTTTTTTTTGCAAACATGATCTTGCCAGTCATAATAGATAGTAAATTGGTGTATGAAAAAAAAACAAAACATCAAAAGATTTGTCTGAAGACAAAGTTCATCCTCTAGTCATATATGCAAGGATTAGACAATGGATTTTATACCAGCAGGCCGATAAGTGCCAGACAGATTTAATCCATGTGACACACATCTTCCAGATACCATATCAAATAGCTGTGATGGTTTACATTGATGATACAGAGAATAATTACACTCTGCAATGCAGCGTAGGGTAACCGAGGCACTGATCGCCATGTGTATTACGGTAATTCCCCTAATAATTCAATCACAGGAAGTTCACTTTTCAACTCTGTTATTCAAACAAAGAAAACAGTAGCATTCCCATTCTTCATTCAAATTGAAGAAAAGTCCTATAATGACAAAATGTGACACTTTGTAGCTGGTGCCATGAAGAATATTGCCAGATATATGCCATTTTTGCTGCACTTCCGGTGATCGAATTATTAGGGGAATTACCGTAGCTTTGTGGTACTGGTTAGATAATTGTAGGCCTGTGTCACTCGACATAAAACATATCAGTCTATCCTTCATGTTCGCTCCATGGTGGCCTGGTGGTAAAGCGCTCGCCTCGGAAGTGGCAGGTCCCCGATTCGACCCTGAGCTGAGTCCTGCTGAATTTTTTTTTAAAAAATGGAACCTCTATCTTCCTCGCTTGGTGCTCAGCAGGAAGATGGTAGATCAAAGACCAGTTGACCTGGTGTCCGGATAATGTGCAAATAAATCTGAATCTGAACCTGTATCCACTTAATAGTGTGATAAGAATGGTCCAGCTATCTGGATATATAAACTGACCTTGTTGCATTGATATGTTCACCTAAGCATTCATCCTGATGAGACTTTAACAACAGTTACATATGCAATCTGCTCATTGGGCTAGTACTGGCATTAACTACCCCAAGCACAAGTCACTGTCCAAAGTTGTAGGTGGCACAATTTTGGCCTGGGCATGCCTCTTTTACGAGATGATTCACATCTGTAACGCTCCGAAACCCTTACTTCTGTCCCTGTTTTGGTTTTGAAGTAAATCTATTTCAGTGTAATATTAGTTAATTAAGTTAATAATTCTGTAAAAAGATGACAGACTTACTGACAATTGTACATAACATAGGAACTACTGTGCAGACTCGGAAACTTCACAGGGTGATTGGGTCATAGATAAATAAATACAGGTACTGTGTAGTCGTCAATGGCAATGAATACTGGCAGTAATAATGTTATAACTCTTATCATTGCGGGTAGCTTGTTACAGATGTTGCTTAAGTTTTGTCCACTAGCACCTCTGTCTCCAGTGTCAAGTAGGTGCATCTTTATGACCTGAGGTACATGTATCTCTGTGTCATTGCAGGTCTGGCCAGAGCCAAATCTATACCCACAAAGACGTATTCCAATGAAGTGGTCACTCTCTGGTAAGTCCCCAATTCCTTTTGTAGATTTGTGTAGCAATTCAGATAGATTTCTGTAGATTTGTATAGCAATTGATTCATCAAGTGATCACTCCCAGTTTCTAAGCATTTGATTTGTCAGTTCAAATTTTCAAACAGAAATCCTGTGTTTTCATTGGCCTTTGAAGAAGATTTTGAAGAACATGCATCCAATCGCAGAGCTTTTGAAGAGACCAATTCAGTTCAGTTCTTACAGTATGTTGGAATAATTCAAAATTTAAAAAAAAATAAGAATTATGATTTACTCATACTTTCACATGGATTGGAAGAATGCGTCATCAAGATTTATATTTTTCATAATTTATATACCGTATTAAACATTCCTGAGAATCAGGTTGGGTACTGAGACACTTTAGAAAATTGATGAAGTTGGTATTAAATTCATGCAGTCTTATACAAAGGTATTGCCCAACTTTGCAACATCTATGATCCTTTCCATGCCATTAGAAATTAGGTAATATTTATATCCAATTATATTTAGGATGACAGTTTCTTGGTAAAGCACAAATACTGGTGCTGGATGGGCTAGTCCCAGGCCTGAGGCGAGGGGGCCGAGGGTTTAGAGTGTTTGCATTTATTGCTGGTGATTTGGTGCCAATCTCTGAAAGCACTGGTTCAAGACTCACACCGGACTGGCTCATCCAGCACCAGTAATTATGCTTTACCAAAAAAAGTCATCCTAAAAACAATTGGATATATAACTGTATATACTTATTTTGAACAATATTGAATATCCTATCTTGTAATATCCCTACCATTGATATGTATTTGTGCTGTATGTTCTGGGTACCGACCTCCAGATGTACTGTTATATGTATTTGTACTGTATGTTCTAGGTACCGACCTCCAGATGTACTGTTATATGTATTTGTACTGTATTTCTAGGTACCGACCTCCAGATGTACTGTTATATGTATTTGTGCTGTATTTCTAGGTACCGACCTCCAGATGTACTGTTATATGTATTTGTACTGTATTTCTAGGTACCGACCTCCAGATGTACTGTTATATGTATTTGTGCTGTATTTCTAGGTACCGACCTCCAGATGTACTGTTATATGTATTTGTACTGTATGTTCTAGGTACCGACCTCCAGATGTACTGTTATATGTATTTGTACTGTATTCTAGGTACCGACCTCCAGATGTACTGTTATATGTATTTGTACTGTATTTCTAGGTACCGACCTCCAGATGCACTGTTATATGTATTTGTACTGTATGTTCTAGGTACCGACCTCCAGATGTACTGTTATATGTATTTGTGCTGTATTTCTAGCTACTGACCTCCAGATGTACTGTTATATGTATTTGTACTGTATTTCTAGGTACCGACCTCCAGATGTACTGTTATATGTATTTGTACTGTATGTTTTAGGTACCGACCTCCAGATGTACTGTTATATGTATTTGTACTCTATTTCTGGATACCGACCTCCACATGTACTGTTATATGTATTTGTACTGTATTTCTAGGTACCGACCTCCAGATGTGCTGTTATATGTATTTGTACTGTATTTCTAGGTACCGACCTCCAGATGTACTGTTAGGGTCTACAGAATATTCCACTCCTATAGATATGTGGTAAGTCACAGACAAAACTAACTTAAACTCCTTGGATATAGGATAAATCGTAGTCATAATTAACTTGTCAAAGTCATTCCAAATGGCTGCCCTATGAACTTTTGAAATAGTTTTCAATGGATTATTATTTTAAAATTACTGACCTGTTTTTGGGCTATTCTGTATTGAACTTGTTTCGAAAAATAAATTCTATGTTGGGAAAGTTCACTTCCTTTGATTGAATGTTTCGAGGAATGACTTTATTACCCCTCAGCCCATAGGGCTGTGGGGTCTTGTCGTTGCCATGTACGTACGTCCGTCCGTCCTAGCGTCCGTCCTAGCGTCCGTCCGTCCTAGCGTCCGTCCGTCCTAGCGTCTGTCCGTCCTAGCGTCCGTCCGTCAACATTTTCTTGTCCGCTAAATATTTGCAGATCTATGAAGTCGGGCCTGACCAAACTTTGGTGAGAACTTCCTGAATGTTGACAGATGAAATGATTAGATTTTCAGATGGCTATGATGATGTCATGATTTTTAATTATTTTTTTTATTATTTATTGATGGCGTAGCTTTTGCGCTGTTATCTATGCCCATCAACATGTTCTTGTCCGCTGAATATCTGCAGATCTATGAAGTCGGGCCTGACCAAACTTTGGTGAGAGCTTCCTGAATGTTGACAGATGAAATGATTAGATTTTCAGATGGCTATGATGATGTCATGATTTAAAAAAAAAAAATTATTATTTATTGATGGCTTAGCTTCTGCACTGTTATCTATGCCCATCAACATATTCTTGTCCGCTGAATATCTGCAGATCTATCAAGTCGGGCCTGACCAAACTTTGGTGAGAGCTTCCTGAATGTTGACAGATGAAATGATTAGATTTTCAGATGGCTGTGATAATTTCATGATTTTTAATTTTTTTAAATTTTTTAATTTATTGATGGCTTAGCTTTTGCACTGTTATCTATGCCCATCGGGAACCCTTGGTTGCATGTTTCATTGTGAATTTTGAAGGTTCCCTGATACAAGAAAGCCTGGTCCATTCATGATTCTCATTGAATGAAGGACAACATTTTTCTTAAATTTTGCTATTAAATCATTCTATTCTACATGTACATCATATGATTTATTCTGAAACTTTTGCATGAACCATATTTGTGTCCACACATTTAACTGGTACAACATAATGCTTCAATTTTTGTCACCAAACATGTTACTGTACCTTGGAAATTATGTAAAACGGGTGATTAGGAGAGCCCATTTTTAACCTGACTGTGTGCAATTTTGAATCAGTTTGCATACCTGGAGCTTATGCCCCCCCCCCCCCCAAAAAAAATAATGATAAGGGTGGGCCTGTGTCAATAAGTGTGTTTACTTGTTATCACACTTGTGCAATGCATAAATTGCCACTGATAAAGCTACACTTCCTTGCATGCTGTAATCCCAGCACACCACTCACGTGAAACCGAAGTCTGTTATATACGGTATCCAGGGATTTTTTGCAGGTTCCGATCCCAAACTCCCAGTTCCTTTTCGTAATTCATTATTGAGGGTCCAATTTTTTTAAGTGAATTTCGGCGCAAAGAGCCTGTGATCAATCACAAAACAGAGGTTTATTAACATGAAATTCAATACCCAGCTATGCAATCGGATCGATATTAAGGCTTCCAGAAGCTTTTTCTAGGAGTATTTCCTTCAGAAATCCTTTCAAATTGAACAACAACAACACTTTCATTTTTTGTTTCATTTGAGTTTTGGGTGTCCATATGTTTTCCAAAACTAAACTGGCTCTAGATGCAGCCCTGATCCTACTTGACTAAAAAAAAACAGGCTGAGGGGTCCACGCACCTTTTAGGTGCTTGCCTGCAATTCATGTTTACAAAAGGTGTGGACTATTTTTCTATATTAATAAGATTTAAGGATATGTATTTAACTATTTTTGCCATGTTTGCTTTGGTTAATAGAATGTGTATATTCATGCGTTATTTTATGCTTTTTCAGGGGTGTAGGGTGTATATTTTATGAGATGGCCTGTGGCAGGCCTTTGTTCCCCGGGTCCACGGTAGAGGATGAACTCCATCTAATATTCAAGACTCTAGGCACGCCGACTGAGGACACCTTGCCAGGAATCTCACGCAGTGAAGACTTTCTCTCGTATCATTTCCCATTCTATGAACCAGATCCTCTCATCAACATAGCTCCAAGGTATTAAAACTTCTCAATCTCGAGATAAATTGAGAACAGAATGTAAGATGAACACAGTAAAAAATAATTTTCTTGCAAATTTCTTGAAATTTCTTAGATTTTCTTGAATTTCTTAAATAGGAAAAAATACATTATTCCCTCTGTGATACAGTGTTTAGAAAGTTCCGAACAGTCATTATTATGACTCTTTGGGGGATAGTTTATGGCAGTTATTTGGCATTTTCAAAGTTTATAAATCTGTTTCAATTTTTGTCTTGTCAGTAAGATATGATTTATTCTCAAACAAGAAAAAAGAAGAAAAACCTTCCAATTTCTTAAATGGGTGCCTGACAAGAATTATTATCTTAAATTTTCTCAAAATTTCAAGAAATTGTAAGAAAATAATTCTTGTCCGACACCCATTTCAAGAAATTGGAAGGATTTTCTTATTCTTTCTTGTTTGAGAATAAATCATTTTACCGACAAGACAAAAACTGAAACAGATTTATAAACTTTGGAAATGCCCAGTAACTGCCAGAAACTATCCCCCAGAACGTCATAATATTTATTGTTCAGAACTTTCTAAACATTGTATCACAGAGAGGATAATGTATTTTCCCTATTTAAGAAATTCAAGAAAATCTAAGAAAATTATTCTTTACTGTGAACATGTTTCAAACTGAAGTTCCAGAATAAGTTTCATATAAACAAGGCATCATGGGATATCTTCCAGTTTTCAAGGAACTGATTGGTCAATTCAAACATTTTCAAAAAGAAATCCCGTATTTTCACTGGCCAGAGGATGAAATTGAAAGAAAATTCATCCAATCATATTGTTTTGGGAATCATTCATTGAAAACAGTGGTCAGAAACTGGGGCACAAACATCCCAGCTAGGTTGCTCTGCAAGGTGTAACCTGGTAAATTCCCAGTTATTTATTTAATAGTCCAGTTTCTAAACCGTCAAAAGGTGATGGTTTCCATGACCACGAGGTGGCACCATTGTTATGCTGATAAAAACCATTGTTGCCTCGCCATCATGATTCACCAATGGCAGCATCACATGTCGTGTTCGGCATGATGCCACAGTACTAAGATGATGCGAAAATTACTGCATCACCATGCCCGACATCGACAGTGCTGCCACCTTGTGGACATGGGTAAATACTCGTAACTGGTGTAATCTTACTGCGTAAAATTTTAATTACCATATTTGAACTGTATTCCAAGTCTTATCACATTGACCTGGTTACTGGTCATAAGTTTTCCTTCTCTGACTTCAGTCATTTCGTCCTTGTTCGTTTGAAAATGTAGCCTTATATACCAATCCTCTGTGTTTTTGTTTACAGGTTAGATCCGGATGGGTTAGACTTGCTGGCAAAATTCCTTGTGGTATGTAGTACTCACCGGTAACCTCGGTTATGGGCCATTGTTTCATTTTAGTAATAGATATTTCATTGCAACTTCTTGGATGTAAGTTGATTTAAATCAAACAAATGCTTCACAGGAATTCTCTCTCTCTCTACATAAGTTCTCACTTGCACTTTATGGAGGGAATTCATAAAGGCATGAGACCACTAAAAAAAAAGGTCCCGATCTGTTGACCCCCTTTAGGCAACCTCTGAGAAGTGAATTGTTTTTAATATTTTCCCCCTATCTGTGTTGCGACGAATAATTAAAGGCCAGTGGTAGGTGATTGGCATATGATATGTGTTTGGTTTCGCTGTGAGTTTTATTTTAACTCCAGGCCTAATAAGGTGTTGCTAAGAGGGACTATTTGGATGCCTGTGCATCGCTTTTTGAAAGCAGAGAAAAAAGCCAAAATTATGACGTCATTTGTTCAAGTGCGCAGAACTAAAAATCTAGAAGTTTGTCAGGACTTGAATTAAAGTACTTCTTGCTGAAATATGGAAATCTAGACTTAATTAGGGAATCGACGAGATGCAATTACGTTAACATTGCCGCCAATGTAAATCTTTCAGAAAACAGAAAAAAACAGAGTCCTAAAACAGAGTTCATTCAGTTATTTGAAAAACAAAAGTCCTAAAACAGAGTCCATTCAGTTATTTTTGATGGAAGGGAGAGAACTCTTGATACTTTAGTCCAGCTTGCAGCCAGCCTATCTTACAACGAGTCACCCTATTGGTGATTTAACATTGAAGAGGTAGGAGTGAGACAGCCTTTTGTCAGAAGAAGTGTTAAAATGTATAATTGAGATACCCTGCTTACAAAGCCAAGATTAAATCCTGAATAACATTACATTTAACATGTGGTGCTGTCCCCCTTGTTTAGTGTTAATGAGGGAATATGTTCTACTTTAAGAATTCCCTAATTACACTGTAATTTTCAAGTGCAAACTTGGGAACTTGATGTATGTGGATAGAGAATACCCATAAAGTACTTTGTGGGCCCCTAGAAAATTTATAGGCACAATCCAGGTCATATTTCTATATTTGAATTGAGTTTACTAACACAATAACTAAATGGTGCGAAAGTCCTGAAATTTAATAAAAATTCATTGTTGAACTGTGTTATTTACAGTAGGTTTGTAGTCAACTGTATAATGGTTCATTTCAGTTTGAAGCCAATAGAAGAGTTTCAGCAACACTAGGGCTCAGGCATCCGTTCTTCAATACCTTAGGTCCCAGTGCACAAATACTTCCAGACAGTAAGTACAGGACCCCGTAGATATTGGTGTTCTCCCTCAATGGAGGAGGGTGTACTGCATGAGTAAATATTTTTTGGCCGATTTTTAGATCGATTAATTCAAAAATATTTTCCCAAGTGCTTCTTTCAAAAAAGTAGCGAATAAGATCATAATGATGAAGAATGACAAATTAGTTTCATACTAATTTAGTTTTATACTGATATAAGTTAGTTTCATACCAAGTTGATAAGTTTTATACTGAGGCCTTCTCATTACTGCTCTTTTTCATTAACCCTCTCATTTCAGCCATTTTTCATTAACCCACTGTACAGCAGAAGTCAACGACAATCTATCGGGTAGTTCCCCATGGCTATGGTATTTGTCCATCATCTTGCATGTTATCTGTTCCATGTGAATCTACAGAAAATCCTCTTTGACTTTTCTAGTTGTGTCCGTTTTTACACTGCCTGGTGTGGTGTTACATAAAGACCCTGGGATGAGGTCCTCAGCAATGTCAGCGCAAGGTCTGTATACTGAACTTCTCTGATTCACTTGTTTTACTTGCTAGGCACCTAATCCTGGACATCTTCATACGCAACTCGACTTCTCCGTTCACACTTCTAATTAGCTTTGATATATCAGCCAACTGGCTCTGTTCGAAAAAGTTACAAGTAGACACAAAATGTCACTGACCTCAGATTTTGAAAATTTATAGAGGGTTATTGATTGGCTGTGATATGTATCTGGCCACCCCTATACAGGCAATTTTTCATATACATGTACTGAGCTGTACACTACCGAACGGTACTGCACGGAAAGGCCCACCATACATGTGAGTACTGAGCTGTAACTGAACAGTTCCTGTTTGGTAATCACAGGTCAGAACTGAACTGAACAGTACATGTCAGTTAGCAACAGCCTTGTTCGAAGAGGTAACTGAGCAGTACTGCACAGTAACAGGTTTGGTTACTGTTCAGTTACCATGCAGTACTGTTCAGTCCTGCTCCATGCGGTACCTTACGGTATCCAATCAGTACTGATCAGTTACTGAGTGGTACTGTGTGGATACTGGTCAGTACTGACTGGTACTGTACTGAGGTGTACCGTTCTGGGCCCTTTCTTGCGGTTACCATTCAGTTACCACACGATACCAACATGTGGAAATTTGGCTGTGTACCATCATATTAGAAAGAATGACATAACTACTGAGAGAATATGTCACACTACACACATTTTGATTGGTTCAGCTCTGGTTTGTAGATGAAATGTACACCTCAGATTTGAATGCTTTCAGTGGTCTGATCTATCAAGGTTAATTTGAAGTGAAAACGGAGAAGTCTTGTGTATGAAGACGAAACCTGTGTCACTGGCTAGTACATGTAGTTCTCACAGCTTTACATATGCTTATATATTTCATAATCCTGTAATTGAAATAATTCGAAGTTGGAGTTGCCAAAAATGTTAGGCCATTGTCACTTAATTGGTTGTTTAGTAGACCTTGATTTTCTAAATAAACATGCTAGATGCTATAATTATTTATTATTAATTAAAATTTTTTAACCAATTGTATATGAATATGAAGAAAATGAGTAAGTTTCACTCAAATATAGATGAGGAGTGGTCATGCTAAACAACCAATTGAGTGACAATAGCCGTATTATTAATGTAAGCATTTTAACCTTATTCTTTCATCGAGTAAAGCTTGTTGCCCCAAAACAATCCAAGATGCAAGAGATACCGTTGCCAGCCTTTCGCAGATGTTTACATCAGAAAAAGGCAGTGACAAATGACATGTTTTTGGGGAGCAAGTTCTACTTGGCATGGAATTCTACCATGCACAGTTGCCATCTGTTCCATCACTATGTTGGACCTGTCAGAAATCCCTAAACCACATGTCTCAGTTGACCTGTGATGTAGTACGGCCCTCGTTTTCTATCTCAAAATCCGTCGGCTGACACAACATCTGGATCATCCAGCAGGTCCAATAATGTTGGCCATAACTGTTTGATCCATTGACCATAAGCTCACACAGCATGATGTCATACACAGTCAATGAATAATTTGACACCCATTAACACGGTTTGGTAGTATCCACAATGAACATTTTTGCAAGTTGTCGCACAATCAAGAAGCACATCATCAACGACATGTCACTTCATTCTGAATGTCGTGGATTCGTAAAGTCAAAATGCTACGTCACAATAGCATTCACGCATTGTGTGATGTCAGCCCAGCTGTTTTGCAAAACAGCATGTGAAATTCATGAATTGAATGTGTTCCCGCATTAATAAATCAAAAAGTTTTCTAGGACCTTCCAATTTTTCTTCAAAATTTTTATTAAATCTATACTAGATTTAAAACATATTTACTGAGTATGGAGAAAATGACATGGATTTTACACAATCAACTAGCAATTTAAGAAAACATCCATGACAATAATAGCATAGGAGCTGTAGTAAAAAATAGTAAAACAGATTAATAGTTGATGGTTAAAAATATTTAAAAAATCATGTGGGACCCCCTAAATTTTATGTGTTATTTGAAATCTATTTTAAATTGAGAACCATTAAAACTGAATATGAAGAAAATGACATGAATTACACGGGGAAGCTTCCTTATAAACTTTTTACTAATAAAATTATCTCCTTGTTTTGCGCAGGAAACCGGAGACGACAGAGTATGCTATTTTGAGTTTTCGTTTTGGGGAGACACAGGAGCCCTGGAAACTGGATTGTATGAGGCTGTGTGAATTGGAAATACTGTGAAACAGCCATACAGGGGAGACAAGCAATGAAGAAATTGTGAGAAGGGGCATAACCCTGTGATCAATGGTTGAAAGCACTCCAGCAAAAGCTGGCATTGTTCCAGCTAATCGGCTGATCTCTGTATGACAGTGAATTTGTGTTGCAGCAGTTTCCTGTTCATGTAGCAAGTTCATCAAACGTGTTAATATTACTGACCGTGACTGTGTGCTCATCCCTCATGTTGACAGTGGTAAAGGTTTAGAGGAGATCAGTGTCGTCTAAAATCTGGCCACGTTAAAAGTCCTATAGTCTCTGGCCTGTGCAATGTCAAAAAAAAAACGTTTGGACAAGCGATTGTCCACCGTCCCTTAGTTCTGCATCAACCGTGGGCCGTTGTGTGACTACTGGAGGTGTGGGGACTACCAGTTTAAATGTGATATTAGGAGGTTAAAACTTGACATATGTCAAATGATTATATCAAAGTCAAGATGTACTCCAGTTCTGGGTCGAACTAGGGTTCTGCTTTTTAGACGAAATCGCGTTGAATATCAGCTAGTTTTACTGCAGGCTGTGCCTTTGCTATTTAAGTGCATTTCTCTTAGACTGATGAGCATACAAGAACGTGTAGAATCGGAAATGGATGTGTCTATATACATAGCTTGTCACAGCGACGAATGCCTGAAGCCAAAGTTGTACTTCGTGAACATCAAAAGCCTTAATGGACTTACAGTTAACAACAGTGTTCAGTCCGTTGTAAAATGCCCAGTGCAGCGTTTGTGTTCAAAAGCTTACATTATGCTAGATCGCGCGACCAAATATTGACTACGTTCTGATTGGATAATATGTTATCCAAGCAATTGCCATTATTTCAAGTTCTGCTCAATTTTTCTCATCAGTGTAGTGTTATATCTAGTTAACCCTTTCTCTTTTAGGCAAGCCAGCCTTTGCGCTGTCGTGGTGGTGGTTAGTTTTACGGGGTGCAGGATCATCGCTTTCGCTGGTTGGGCCTTTAGTCCCGACGAACTCATATCAACAATCCTTTAATCAACAACCATTTTCAATTACTTCTGGCAGAGTAGCATATTTAATATGCACTCCAGTGTAAACAACCCCTTAAAATGGTAGGCTATTATCAGAGATTGACTTAAAGGTTACACCAAATGGTTCCCAAAACCTGCTACTTCTGAATGTTAAATTGTTGTAGGTCGTAATTTAAAATTGTTTGGCATTTTTGTGCATTTTGAGATATCCAAACTTTGAAAAGTGGTAAAGCTCAATCAAGATCACGCCCCTTTGAAAACGGTGAAGCCTGGGACCGCTCGACAAGCCTGATTACGATTTTTGTCAACTGTTCAACAACAGTGCCTGATGTGACGACACCTTGGACAAGAAGAATCAACATAACATTTGTCAATATGAACTCACGTGATGCAATTGTTATCATACGGTGATCTCATCCCAATAGAGGTCACAGTTTCAATATCTTTTCACCACCAAACCGAGATATTGCCTTACCGGTCCATTGGAAGCGGCCTCCTGTTGCGTTAAGTGTGATAGTTTTCCAACTATCACAGCATTTACCTGTGAATTTTGCATTGGAAGCATTAAATTTCAAACTGCCATTTAGGAGAGAGGGACTTACAGGATGGTATTTAGGCTTAGATTTGAGCACCCATATCCTTGATGTTTATCAAACTGGCCCTGCTCAATCTCTGTTTATTCAGACGCTCGGGTCCCTCAGTGATTCGCTTGAGAGAGAGATCAAACGGCAAGGCTTTGTTGTAAGACACCCCATTGAAAACGTATTCCTGTACAAAAAACTGACAATACAAATTGCAGCAGATCAATTACATTTTGTGTGTCCTACACCCAATCCTGGCCGATCTAACCAAATGAATGCCGTTGAGTTTTCATTGTCATTTCATGAAATGCCGAAATGGTGACTGATACAATACATATGAAGTGGTGTTTAAAGATGTAATCAGCCTCAAATCTGGACTGCCATCAAGTTTTCTGAAACTCTGTGAGAGTGACGTATGTTACAACAGGTACAGAATCTGAATGAAGTATATTTGACCACATCAATCTCAACTTGTATTTAGCGTTCAAGAGAAAACAGGAGGAAATGATCGTCAAAAATAAATGGCATGGCATGCCGTTTATTTTATCGACGGCCACGGTGGAGCGCACTGTGTGGCTAGGTTGTCAGCATTGCAACGTCGCTATTGAAAGTGGGCATCACTGCTCGTTGGACGACGTCATAAATGCAGAGTGTCGTATAATTAACATCATCGCTATTCCAGATGCTGTGGTTTTACATGCTATGGCGAAACTGAAGTTCGTCGAAGTGGAGGGAAATTTTCAACTATCTCCAACGGATAGTCTTGCTTATACTGTACAAGTATATAATGACCTCGTTGTTATCGGATACGAAAAGTTTAATGCCTTAGCATGCTTCGATGCTGAAAACAGCATAGTTGAGAGTTAAAAATTTCCTCCAGTTTTGGGGCTGATTACATCTTTAATTCATGGTGTTTTATTCTTCAAGTCCTCTCACCTGTACACAGACATGACAGATGTCCCATAACCTGTCAACACAACTAAACTGCCAAACAGTAGAACCATATCTACATTTAGAATTATCCAATGTAGTTTGTACTAAATACGTGTAAACTAAAAATGACTGTTCTTCGGATGACTTGCTGTCTATATGTTCTGTATCATAAATATCTGTAATCCTGGTATTTTTGTCGGCCATGACAGGCAGTCAGCCATTCATCTCGATCACTCATTAACCAATATCACTGTATATATATCCATGTGTTCATATCATCGTCGGATCAGGGAGGATGTGAATGTTTAAAAAAAAAAAAATATCTCAGATGTTAATAATTCAATTGTTATGAGAAGTATTCGACGTTTATCTTGAGAGGGTCGGAATTGCTAGAGGGGTATACTCGTCACGTTCGGTGCTTCTCACTACGAATTTGGTGCCTATTTTCTTGTATGTACATGTACCATCTAAATGACTCGTTACTTTGTTGTGAATTCACGACAAGTGCTGGATTAATTTTTATTTTACGGGATAAACTGTTCACTGCGGGGAAGTTGAGAAATTCAATAGGAAAGCGGAGGGTCGGGGTTGGGATGTTGTTTTGCGAGGCCTTTTGTACATATCATGTTTGGTACAACATTAAAATGCATTACAGGTCCAGGGGGGGCAAATTTTGGGGGAAATGCTAGCCCAGTTTATCAATGGAGCATCGTGTCCTGTATGCCCTGGACCAGCCATATATACCTGCACAGGTCGCAAACGGGTCTTCTCTCATTGGCACTTACCGCATGTTCCGCTCTCTTTAAATGGACTAAACTTCATTCTCATTAGCTAGTGTAAAACCCAGAAACATTTGCGGTGCTCTCATCAAAACGCCAAACAAGAATTCCGCCGTTAGTTCGTTTTGCCTGTTTGGGTTCGAGACTAGAAAACGACCAAACAGATGAGGCGGTTTTTTTCATTCGGAGTTTCGATTAAGGCTTTACAGAAAGCTCTGGAATTTACCCCGGCCAATAAGGATGTAAGATTCATTAAAAGAGCGCGGGACATTTCGTAAGTGTCCGTGATAGAAGTCCCTTTTGCGACATAGTACAGGATGCCCATGTTAAACTGGGATAGGGAAATTCATCACATAATGTTTATGAAAATTGGTCCATCTTTGCGTTTGTGGTGTTCAAACTTTTGTTATAGCTGATAATGCTGCTTCAGTTGCCCCACCTGCGGTTCGAGATGCTCGATTGGCAGATCAAGCCCTGGACAACAGCTGGGTTGTAAAAGGGACGATCAGTCGTCAGCATTTGGTTTTTCTAGTGAAATCTAGGTTGTCTGGGGCAAAAAGAAAGACATTAAGAGGACAACCCATGCCCCTTTTATAAAACGGACGTCAAGCTACCATCACTGTAAAACTAAAAGTTACCTTTGGTTCCAGTATTCTCGTCCAATTGTTGTCGTTACCATGTCGGTACCAGTACAGTACACGTACCCAATTTCGTCGTAGCACTGCTTAAGCATTGTCTGGTTGCAGCAATAATTTTACCTTTCAACCATTACTTGAACTGTTTTAAAGAAATACTGAAAACTAATTCAAGGCTCTTATTGAATAAATATGTATTTTGAATTGATGTATGTGTCAACAGTCGTGCTAGCTAAGAGATTAGACCTGTTCTCTGTGATGTCCAATGGTCGCCAATTTGCCGACCATACCTTCGTTATTCCATTAATCATGCGAGTTCCTCTCATAGGGGTTAGGTGTTGGGATATTTATTGGATAATGTCTATGCAGAACATTTCTTCAGTTTATATTCATGCTACATTATAGCTGTGTCTGTTTGTTAGAATGACTGGGATAGGCCATTTTATTTGCATATGTTAGGCTATGATTTTCAGAATACGGTAGATTTGATCTGTATATCTGTGCTGTTGGATATGATGAAATTCGATAACTTCACTGGGGCTTCCCTTTGCTCTTACACTGTATTTTTAACACAATTCCTCAAACTCCGAACAGCGCATGTCAACTGAACGACTATCGTCTGGCTACAAGCACTGCCTGCAGTCGAATGCTCTAACACAGGCCCGAAGACCAGGGAACACCGGTGGGTTTGTTATGATGGGACTAATCACGCACATATGCGGCTCCTTACGCAAATAGATTCGTTGAGAACGGCGAGAAAATCAAGAATCTAACTTCTTTTTCGGTGTAAGCTATTTATTAAATACTTTTGGGATATATTTGGTTGATGAAACAAAGGCTTTTAGCGGAAAGAAGGAAGGTATATATTGCGGAGTAATTTCAACGCTGAGAGCATGTTACTGATATTTTCAATTGCGGGCAGTGCTTGTAGCCAGATCTATGATATTCGTTCAGCTCACATGCACTGTTTGGAGTTTGACAATTCCTTTCCTTTGTGTTGGAGCCACACATTCATCTATTACGCATTCTATCTCTTTTGAGAATGTTATCCCCCTCCCTGAAAAAAAAAAAAAAAAAAATTCACATCAACAGTGTTAAGAATATTAAAAATTGCAATATTACATCTCCTTGTCCTTCAACTTAGCATTCAAGAATTGTACAAAATTAGGATTGTTTATTCTCTCCCTTCGCCTACATTGGAAAAAAATCCCAACTTTTTCCACCACAACCTCTAGCCAGTTAAAGGTACGGAGTACAACACTGGTTTATGATGTTAATATAGATCTGATTTGTAATATGCTGCCGATGACTTGAATGGCCTTCATGCTTTAATAATCACTGATAATCACCAGATTTATGTTACATTGTATCTAATAACTTCTATGGCTCTATATTGATGTGATTGGCCCACTGCCAAATAATGTCGCTCATATCATTAGTAAAGAAACGTACAATGTGCATTTATTGAGAAATGTCAAAATAAATTGCTGTAATATTTTAGGTTTGTGAACGACTTGCTTCAACAGTCATCAGATGCTTTCAGGAGCTGAAATGCATCCTGGAATATCTCCCAAAGACGGAATTTGATTGGTGAATTCAATATCTCACCAGTCATTGGCCGATCTTGCCTAAGAGTGTCTGAGGGTTACATATATGGTAAAATATATTGTACAACAATGTGAATGAGTGGCTTTGACAAGCGAGAAAATGTGTTGTAAAAGGGTGGGATCGATATATTTTACCGAGGATTCGGGCTGATTAAGGTTTCCATTGAAGTGCAAACAAATTGCCTATGAAAGAAATTTTTTGTCAGTGGCATAATTTTATAATTAAAGTACCTTATTTCTTATATTTTTCTTCGAACACTCTAATTTTTCGAACACATGATTTTTTTCGAGAGTAAAAAGCTAAATTTATTTCTAAATATTTTGAACATGGAAAAAAATCTCAACATTTGTCAAAAACTGTTCGAAAAAATAGAAATATGGTAAACATTTGCAAGGTAATTAGGGCAGTGAAATTGTGTATTCAAGCAAACCTCTATTTCTCTCAATGTAAACACAGGAGATGAATCAAAACCAGAATCAGTTTTATACAAAGTACTTGTGTCCCAACAAGGTAGCTATAAAACAAAGACGGTTCTGCTTGTAGTTGATCTTCATAAGATTACAGTTCAAAATAGGAAGTGCTCATCTCAAAATCAGCGAGTTTGCATGATTCCTTATTGGTTGGACCTGTGTCCTGCAATAGTTCTGAGTATATACAACCAAATATTGTAATGATACTTTATATATAATAACTTCTTAGATACATTTTTTTGGCACTTCAACCACACCTCATCGGTTCAAATCCTCGTTAAAATGCACAACGTCCTTTAAAGGGTGGTGAGAATTAACGTTACAGTGGACGAGGGTTTATGTCCGAGCTGATGAGAAATAATTGCGTAATGTATGGATCGGCCCCGGACATATTGGCATCAAAGGATTGGTTCGTCAAGGATGTAAGACTACAGTAATATTTTAACTTTTTCTTTTCGAAGGCTGTGTTTTCCTGTCCTGGATTCTGTAATTAGTATACCCTTAATTTATTCATGTTAATCCTTCTATAGCTTACAGGTACATGTAGTGCTTCTGTAGGATTATTCTCATTTGTCATCTCATCATTGCATTATTTTTGGAAGGCATTTTCTGCTTTGTGTGTACGTGTTCTCGTGAATGGACAGTATTATTTTGGGGAATAAATTGTTCAACGAGGACACGCGATGTCCTGCCTATATATATACGGTTTGTAAGAAATAGAAATAAAGCATATAGAAACATGTGACATAAATTGATGTTTTATGACTTTTTACCCCTCAGCCCGAATGGGCATAGGGGTATTGGTATGGGTCCGTCCGTCCGTCTGTCTGTCCGTCCGTCTGTCCGTACTATTTTCGTTAACATTCCATATCTTGAAAACTACTGAAGGCAGGTGCTCAAAACTTCTATCCAGTACAGAATATATTTTGTAGGTGTGCCTTGTGTATCTTTTGGGTTATTGATGTAGTGGAATCATTTTATAAAAAAAATTTAAAATAAATTTTATTAAGAATTATGCTTTGGTCAAATTCTACTGACAATCGGGAACCCTCAGGTAATGGAATGGTCTTTGCTGAATAAGGTACCTGATACAACCCAAATGAAAACTGCTCCAAGAATAATTGTTCGAAGGTAGTTCTACAGCCCGTTTCATATGTTTCCCTTTTCATCAGTCTGTTCTCTCCATTCTGCTTTCAAAATATCAACGGAATATTGCCCGCTTTGTCCCTGAATACCAAATTATCCTTCCTTTTTTTCTGAATGACCAATGCCCTCCACGAAATACCAGGGGACATAACCCATGCATTGCCAACCCGTAATTTTTTTCTCAAGGATTGATCCGCCTGCGAATGTAGTCCAAGGTAGTCCAAGGTTTGATCTCCACAAGTTTTTTTCAAGTTACGTAAGGTTGGTGATGATATTAATTATAGGGAACTATAAGCAAAGCTTTAGGCTGGTTGGTTAAAAAAAATATCCTGTTTAGCATCATTTTTTAAAATAAATCTGGGTAGGGAGGGAGGATTTTTAGTGGCCTGTGTGGATAAAATTATCAATAAACCTTGCCTTAATAGTTGGGTTTCTGTTCTGAATAAAGTAGCTTGCATCCATTGTCCTTCTGCTCTGTTGTTTGCCTGAATCGTCAAGTGTTAAACAAACCAGTCGTCTACTATAAAATATAGTTCTGGGCGCTTAGAAGCAAAAATGTAAAAAACACCCAAACCAAACGCTGCTTACATGTACAATATGGCATTTAGTGAGACAGCTCAATAAACTGTTGATCACACTGCTCTGCCACATGTACACACACTCGTGATATAACTGATAATTTTTTCTAGAATATTACAGAGCGGAGGGGTTCTAGCACCTCTGGTGCCTCATGTTGTTGACAATTTCCCAATGTTCGACGTCAACTGATCCGCAAAATAACATTAACATCACAGCAATAAGTAATTGTTCATGTCACTGTACACGTTGTTACAGAAAATAACCCAGGACCTCGAAGAACGGAGCTGCGCAAGCACATTTGAAAGTCAGACCTCTGCACCATGTTAACTGTGTAAATTGTAGAGTGATAGAACTTTCAACACAGACTTTAATCTTGGTAGAGCCTTTCGAATACCAAATCTGCAGATTACAACAAGAAGCGAACCAATTACAATGATTCAGGATTCCCCCAAAAGGCAGCGATATAATTCTAAACTTGAATATAAGTGGGTATCACTGAGCGCTGCGAGCAAATAAATCTCATTACTCGTACACACGATCTAAAGAAACTGGACAAGCAGAGAAAAATATGGTCCGTCGTTCATTAGGATACATTAAAACTGTTACAGAAAAATTGATCATGTGTCACCAGCGTAAGGGCCTATTCGTCAGGAGAGAAACAAAGTAGCTGCTGTGGAAATAAAAATGTGGGGAACTTTGTTGAACCCGGAAAAGCTACTTGACAAGCTTTTTTGCACAATGTTCACGGGTTGAAGATTCTTACATGACGAACTGGGCGGCTCAAGGTGGCTCACGGGGCAAACACCAGGCGTAACATCATTAAATGCAATTAAAATGCTGTTAACTGAAGTCATTATAAAATTCCATTAATTGTTTAGATTGAAACCCTGTTAAATTCCCATTATTTGCATACATGTTAATGGGATATAATTATGCCCCCCCCCCCTTATGCCCCCCCCTCTAATTAGAGGGGGGGCATATAGAGATCGCTTTGTCTGTCCGTCTGTCCATCCATCCGTCTGTCCGAATTTCTTGTCCGCGCGATATCTCGGTTAATAACTGATGGACAGGATTGAAACTTGCATGGAATGTGGCCAGTGCCTCGTAGTTGTGCAGCGTAGACTTTTTTCCGAGTTCCGGTATAATTTTCAAGAGTTATGGCCCTTTTTCTGAAATCTCTGTGAATGGGACTTGTCCGGGCTGGTTCTTGGTTAATATTGTATAGACGAGTATGAAATTTGCATATGTGGTCAGTGCCCCATAGTTGTGCAGTGTAAAGTTTCTCCCCGTTTCGCTTATATTTTCAAGAGTTATGGCCCTTTGTTCCTGAAATCTCCGTGAATTGGGACTTGTCCGGGCTGGATCTTGGTTAATATTGTATGGACAATTATGAAATTTGCAGGGTATGTGGTTTGTGCCCTGTAGTTGTGCAGCGTGAAGTTTCTCCGCGTTTCGCATATATTTTCAAGAGTTATGGCCCTTTGTTCATCAAGTCTTTGTGAATTGGGACTTGTCAGGGCTGGATCTCGGTTAATATTGTATGGACAAGTATGGAATTTGCAGGATATGTGGTGAGTGCCCTGTAGTGGTGCAGTGTGAAGTTTCTCCATGTTTCGCGTATATTTTCAAGAGTTATGGCCCTTTTGTTCTTGAAATCTTTGTGAATTGGGACTTGTCCGGGCTGGATCTCGGTTAATATTGTATGGACAAGTATGGAATTTGCATGATATGTGGTCAATGCCCCATAGTTGTGCAGCGTGAAGTTTCTCTGCTTTCGATTATATTTTCAAGAGTTATGGCCCTTTGTTGATCAAACCTAAGTGAATGGGATATATTTATTTGTCCAGGCTGGATGTCAGTCCATAACCGATTTGGACCGGGAAACTTGCTATGTATATGTTATTCTACATTCCAAAGCAGACCACATAAGTCCTGAAGTATGAAATTGCTCCAAAAGAGTGAATTGGGTCCAAAATTCAAAATTCACGATCGCTTCATAATTTCACCACAATATACTCCCAAGGAATGTAGGTCTCATAACCAGGTCACATTTTTGGATTTGGCGAAAGCCCCGGGCGACCAAATTGCATCAAAACATTGTATTATTACTTGTTGGTCGATACTTGGAATATGTATTATGCGAGGCAAGCCGAAAAAAGTGACTGAAACAGAATTTTTATAATTAGCCAAATTAGGCCTCCACAGACCAATACAAAACAGAACAATGGCGGAGCAGTGTCAGAATAAAGCGGAAGGTGGGGGGGGGGCATACAATTGAGCAATCTCTGATTGCTTCCTTGCTGTGTTTCCGTTAAATCCATCAAAAACCATTAAAAGCTGTTAATACAAAGCCATTTGTCATTAAAATGTCATTGTAATGGTAACAAATTCATGGCATTGAATGATATTAACATTTTCACTGATGCCTTTAATTTGACTTCCATCACAAAATTAATGGCCATTAATATATTTAATGGGTAGTAATGTTTTATTCTGCATAAATTAATGGAATTTTAATGCTGGAAATCTGTGTTAACCCCATTAATTAGGAATTTCCCATTAATAAATTGCAACAAAAATAATGACCATTTTCATGGGATTTTCATGACATTTTAATGACATGCATCCAGTCCCTGTCATCTGCAGATAATGGTGTGAGTTTTTTTGAAGTGCTTTGTATGAAAATTTTGAATGAAAACATGTACGTTTTATAATCTTCAAAAGATACTATGAGGGTATTCTATGTTCAAATTGTCATCGAACAAATTTTTTATCTGGTTAATTTTCACTCTCATCTGCAATGTCTTGTGCTCGATTGCTAGATTATTGAATACATTTTTACACATACGGTAATTCCCCTAATAATTCGATCACCGGAAGTGCAACAAATATGACTTATATCTGGAAATATTCTTGATGGCACCAGCAACAAAGTGTCACATTTTGTCATAATATGGGTTTTCGTCAATTTGAATGAAGAATGGGAATGTTACTTTTTCTCTGTGTTTGAATAACAGTTGTAAAGTGAACTTCCTGTGATTGAATTATTAGGCGAATTACCGTAGGTCAAATTTTCACCCATGAAAACACACTTGTTCTGTTTTCTCAGCATAAGATTTTGTAAATGAAAACTGATTTTGCTTTCAATGCTCATATTTACATGAAAAGAAGAAATGGCCTGTATCGTGTTTTATCGTCAAATTGTGAACACTATTGAGATTGGCGAGTATATAGTGAAAAATCTCAAATGAAAACTATCCCAAGTTTTTAATATTTCCCCATTAATAAACACCACGGGAAATCACTGTAGAAAGGTAGATCACCAGACAAAAAAATTGCTTGCCCAGCAAGCCACCTTAATAAAGATGGGCCAGTCTCAAAGAAACTATTCCACATCAGTAACTTGATTTAAAGGGACTACCAACATGACCATATGGTGCTCTACAAATTCAGATTATCCTAATCAAGATTATTGGTCCATTTTTGAATCGTCGCACAGAGAAAACTATGTAGATTAATTATGCCCATCGAAGTCGAGGTCATAATGTGATAGTAAGTTCTGTCTATCTATCCGTCTGTTAACAATTGTTGTCCATGCGATATCTCCAGTTCCAAGGTATGAATTGGTACCATACTTTGGGTATACCTTACTAACAGGTCAAGATCACAGCACTACAAAACTTAATCCAGTTTCACCGAAAGATTGGTGGACTCTCTCTTCTAAATGTTTATAGCATTTGTCCTGTGGAGTTGTCTCCCCTGTTTGATGTACAAAACAGCTACATTCAATTAAACCATTATGAAATAAAAACCATGCATTTACTAATTTAACTGAGATGGGTCTTTTATACCTTTTTATTAACTGAATAAAGGTTTACTTTATTCACATTTTTAATTCTTTCATGAAACATTTTCTCACTCTATTTGAAGGAAGATTAATATTTTCTTGTGCTGTCTGATCATTTTCGATTTCAATGTGAGCTCTCGAATCTTGTTTCAAGATCACCTAGTTAGCATGAGTTGAGCCCCTTTTAGTTTATGAATCAATATATTATGTCATAAGTGTTACATATTACCATAAACGTGAAATATAGGACTTCTCTCTGGTTTGCTAGCTACTAATTGGAACCAAGGCCATTAAATAATCTTGAAATCTGGGTGTAATTCCAGATGTATGGATATACACTGAAGCCTGTTAACACCAGCTCTCAGATTAAATACTTCACAACTTTAAACTTGGCATGGCTTACTTTTTCCACAGGAATCGGATTTCTATCAGTACTCCCACTAAATAAGATTCACATAAAATTTTAGCAATCTGTATAGAAAATATAGCTTTGGATTTACGTGAATTCCTGCAAGGTTAGATTGCCAGAATCTGTGTGGATTCCTATATAAATTTTGACAAAAAGCAAAGCTTGCTTGGGTCTCTGCATCTTTTCAAACATCTTTTTCAACAAGGTTCATAACTATTTCTCAACACTGCAAAAAATACCAGAGAAAGTTAATAAATTCTCCTACGAGGTCATGTGCCATGCTGTAACACAAGGTCAAGGAGTCTCTGACTGGATATGATTGCTAGATCCCGTGTTAAATGTGACGATTTTAATCAACGTCACAAAACATTGTTGCAGAAACTCATAAAACAGGGCTATTCCATCAAGCGACTCCACTCAAAGTTTCTCAAATTTGGCGATACATATCGCAAGCTGATAGCAAAATACGAAAGTAGCGTGCAAGATCTATGGTGCTACATTTCATAACTTGTGTCTAATTCCGCTCAATCCGGGGCTAGGGGCCGTATGAACCCATGTACTTCAAGATCCTTGTGGTGCTCATATGAACAGTCACAATCAAAGTGTGACCGAGATACATCATTCTCTAGATGACGACTTTACAACGATTATTATGGATTAAGAATACTGATCAGCGATACAGATTTTATATTTTTGGAACATCATGATGTCTTGTCATCATTGAAAACTGTTGACCGCTTCTCTCTTGCAGGAAACTAGCCTATTTTTATGTATACTATGATTGTCTTTTTGAATTTGGTGCTAATACTGTTATATTGTATATGGAATAGGTCTTTGGATTATAGACGCGGATATTCTTTAATGGACGATGGCTGAATTATGAATGACGGACTAGACGCTTGTAATGTGTCTTGAGTCGACCTGTATTGTGGTTCGTTTTCATGATATCAAGGAGGTAATTTGAAACAAATCGAATAAACCTTGAAAATGTCACGAAAACTACTCGTCACTCGTAGTTGTTCTAATAATCCTTCCTACATTGTGAATCATAATCACACAATAAAACTTTGGCCACAGGACCCAGATGAATACCTGGTCATATTCAAATGATAATTCAAGTCCAATAATTCCAAAGCACCATGAAACTTCTTCCAGTGTCATTGTTGTCTCCACAACTGATATGTCTCCACAACTGATATATTTTTGATGCAACATCCTTTCTGTGACATTATGGTGGAAACATCATTTTCATTGCTGGTCAATGCTCTCGGCATGTGTTTATGAATGAACCACTCAAATTCTAAGAAGTGTTCCATGATGGTTTCTTGGTCTAATTTCAAGACATGTGATAGTTTGTTCACAAATCACTATAAATAAATTACATTCTTCTTGTCCGTTCTTCTTCGTTGTCATGCCCTCTCCACATATGGTGGAAAATGCTCTCTGCACAAGAAGCCTGTGTCTTGGTAATTAGCAAAATTTGAGGCTGTGGCAGGCATGTTTTAGGTGACTGATTGAACTATCAAAGCAAGGCACTGGGACACACGGATGATCCAGAGTGTCAAAGGTATTTACTCCCCATCACAGACTTTTTAGTAAACCGCTTAAGTCTTGGAACTTTTTTAATCCTCAGCCCTACGGGCTCAGGAGTATTGTTGTGGCCCTAGGGGTGTGTCTGTCCGTCTGTCCGAGCCGTATCTCGATAACTATTTCTGGGAAGTTCATGAAACTTACAGGTTATGATCCTTTTATTTTTTACTTGTGCCTTTGAGACTTTCAGGTCTAACCGGTCATTAATTATTTTTTTACAATTTTTTTTATTTTTCTACCATTTTCCAGTCTCCTAAAAAGGGATCTACAAGTATGCATACATTAGCCCTACTTTTATACTGATTTAAATACTCTTACTATTGTAGCCAATCAAGAGCTCCATAGTAAAGTTGTATTTCAGCCATTGGTTCAGTGTAGTGAATGACTGGTCTGATTGGTTTGGTCTAGAAGTCTATATTCCTCTGCATATTCAGTAGTACGGTATTGCCAGACTAATTGTCGTATCCCTACGCTGTTGAGAAAAAAATAGTCGGACATTAACACTGTGAAAATCGACTTGTTATTTCGTCTAAAAGTTCTCAGAATGGATTTAAACGATAATAAACGCCTGTTTTATCGGAAAAGGGCAACTTGTACTTTGTCTTGTAACAGAATTGTAGGAACCTGTGAGATTCTGTCAAAAACGAAAGTAGTCAAAAACGAAAGTAGTGCCCATGTGTTTGTGCTTCCTGCCAACACATCCGTCCGATGAAGGAGTTGAGTTTTCAGTTGTAAAATGAACTGTGATCGTCGGCCAGTACAAGCGGTGTCTCGCATAACAAGTCCTCTAAAATATACTTCATGGAAGATAGCGAAAGGTATGGCCAACCCAATAAATCATCGTTGTAGTTGTTGTTGTTGTTGTTGTTGTTGCACTGACGCTAATGCATTACCAACGGAGATTCGTCAGGGGAGTTTCTATCTCACATTATGATGGAATGTGATTTTCGGCTATCGGACCCAGTTTTTTCTTAGAGAAGTGAAATTCTCCACAGTATCTGTATGTAATTTGTGCATTTTTATTCTGAAATTTGAAGGAAATCTGTTCAGGATCAAAGAAAATCTCCAATACCTCACGTGGGTTTTTTTTTGTTTTTTTTTCAAAGCACAATGACGTTGGGCTTGCAATGTTGTAACATTGTGACTAGGCACTATGAAAACAACATGTGAGGTATTGGAGGTTTGTTTTGATTCTGAATAGATTTTCTTCGAATTTCAGAATAAAAATGCACAAATTACAGAGATACTGTGGGGAATTTCACTTCTCTGAGATGAACTGGCTCCGATATTTAGTTGAAAATCCCATCCCATCGTGATACAGCTCAGTAACTCTAGCATGACTGCCCGGTTATTGGACAGGCCCTATTATTGGACACCTATACTCAGCGGGGCTATTTTCTGGGAATATTACATGACAACTGTAATACAAATTTAATTTTACAGTTGAGTTACAAAGACACGCTGATAAATTTCTGTTTACTCACGGAATTTGTGCACGTTAAGCTCTCATGCGGGTCGGAAATAGTCTCACAAATTTGGGTGAAAAAAATGCATCAGAAAATTTCCTTCAGTTTCAGAGTTTCATTCCTGATTGCAGGTTTGATTAAATTCAACGAAATTTGGCTGAAAATGTCCCCACGAATATGGAGAATCTTCAGTCTGAATCTCAGTGTGCAACACGACCGGAGTTTGGCAGACGATGTACATTTCTCCCCGCCACTCCGTCTAAAAGCAGAACATTTCCGGGAGCAGCCAGTTCACGATAGCATGACATGTGGCTCACAGTGGCAATTGCACTGATTGACAGCCAAGGATAATGGACACTCCCAAAAACTGCCAAATTTGAGACCAGTTGAATCTTCAACGTTCATTCCAAAACTCATTTGTGGGCTACAGTGCGGATTCAGGTTTAAATATTCTTGGATGTTTACTAAAGACTGTGGGACAAACAATTTTACAGTAAGTGGATTAGTTTCAAATAAATCCATCACTGAAAAAGTGTCCAATAACTGGGCGCAAACTTGCATTTTCATACCGTGGCTGGTCCCTGCGTTTCAACTATTCCCAGTCTCTCCCCGTATTTTTTCTTCAGTATTTTTTTAGGAAGATTTATCACTAAAGATGTAGTCCTTTATCCAGTGTTACTTTCTCGGCCATACGTGGTTGCATGGCCGACCTGCAGACTCTTCGTAAAAAGTGTCCAATAACCGGGCAGTCGTGCTAGCCGGTTGTAGTTATTTCTTTCATCCCATGGGCCATGTGTAACATTTAAAAAAATTCTATTTTTTTTTTCTTAAAATATATAAAACAGGGGTTGAATTGTGAATAATATTGTGAATATTTTTTAAAAATAATTGTTTGTTTCACGTACGTTAACATCAACTGCTTGACAGGATACGGGGCAACAGATAAGCAGAGGACAAATGGACAAAAGACCCGTCCGACACTTAGTTTCAGGCCAGGGCAATAAGATCACAAGGCCGGGGAATATTGGTTCTATGTTTCGCGTCGCCACGCGCCCAGGTTTTACGTGAATGTGAAGCCATTACAAATGTATGCCGCGTAGAATTTTGCCAAATCGGGCAGATAAAAACACAGTCACTAAATCTAAGTTAAGCTAAGATGACTATAAACTTAAGTTTATATGGTTTACCAGATTTGGTGTGTTTTAGTTACAGCGGTCGAAATAATGCCGGTCTATCTGCCGCGGACAAGTGAAAAACAAATTTACCTGTCCATGCGACAAGTAAAATTTCATCTAGCAAAACGATAAAATGTGATCTATTTTCTTAAATACCTGTTAGAAGTCTAGATCTATCTGAAGGAACGGACAATCCAATAAATAATCCATTGAAAATTTATTTCAAGACGATCTTTGATCACCGTTGTGGGTCCTGTCAACTTTGTCAATTTTCCGCGGCAAATTTTACTTCTGTTGCACGTGCGTGGTAGCCGGGTGCATGCAAAATTCGGACCTGTTATGAAACGGAAAGGAACTAAGTCTTGTGTTTTTTCAAGTCAGTACTGACGGTAAATTATATTGTTGGCCTTTTCCCTTCGGCTTGTATTCACAATACAAACAAAGCTGATATTTTTCTATGCAGATAATCCAGTTAATTGAAAATTCCAATGGGATTCTGCTGGCTGGTTCAATATTACTGGAATCAGCAATTGACGAGGGGAGACAACTTTTGTAGTACATATAGTTGGACTACTGCTAGGCTAAAATCTTCAAACTCCTCAAGAAAGGTGTGACTTAATTGCATCAAAATTCTACCATATATGTAGTCACACATGCCATCTAACCATGTGAATTTCACATGGTTCAGTCAACAACAAAGCTTTTGGCAATTTTAATTTTGCAGAAATTAGGGGAAATATTTGTCTAAAAATACTACTACAAATACTACTACAAGCCTTGTGCAAACTGTAAAAGTAACAAAATACATGTACAGCAATATTTGTCTTCTGTTTGCAAAACCGAATAAATAGTTCAAACCTGCGGAAAATTCTGTGATCATTAATAGTTAGCTGGGCTCTTGTAATTATTATGAATTTGTCATATCCTTCGTATTATTAGCAACATGAACTCCTCGGCAGGCCCTTTGTCGTGAATCATCGATATTGATAAGTTCTTTTGGACAAGTATTTCTTTACCAGCTTGTCAGGTCTTAACACATTCTGTGTCCAGGGTCTGGCAGGCCTCTCGTTTTGAGGCGCGCGATCGCGCCCCTGCACCTTCGCACTCCTAAACTTGGAACAAGGTGCGCGACTATAGCGCACCTGGCATTTCGCAGTCGTTAAAAAACAGTAAACGCAGCTAAATTCATTACCAACTTACGTGTGCCATTAACCATTGTCCTGTCAACTCCGTGTATACACGTTGCTCGACTGTCAAGTTGTCGACTTCCGAGAAACCATGAGACGTTTGATCGTTTATCGAAACAATTTAAAGCCATGTGTGGAAAAATAAAACCAAACACGGCTTACTCCAACTAAAACATATTATTTCATTAATTTTTCCATATGAGTTCGGTGTTTATTACTAAACTAGAGCCCAAGGGCTTTAATGAGATCTGGTAGCTGGGTTATTGGGGGATAAGTTTGCAATGAAATAAACGCACAATTATATATTTAATGTCAAGTTAGGCACAGGTGGCACCAGGCACGAATGTATGTGTCTAAAACGCAATCACAAGTTACATCCTGTGACAAGGTATATGAAGGGCCGTTCGCGCCATAAACGCATCCTTTAAACGTTTTAACTTCTTAAACGTTTAAAATTGTAAAGCTTTAAAAAGTTTAAACGTTTAAACTTGAACCAACCAATCAGATGTTATGAACTGACATTTTCCTGTTAAAATGCAAACGTTTCCAGTTGTAAATTCGCGACTTCAGACGTTTCCTGTCAAAAGAAAAATTCGGTCTTTTAAAGGTTTCCGGTTAAAAGGATAACGTTTCCGGTTATGATCGTCCAACCAGGTTTTTTATTTGTGCCGCGTGTATTCCAACACCTACACCAACACGTGCAAATCTTCACTGGCAAATGTTTCCGGTATGTAGTGTACCAATGAAAACCGTTCTTACAAATAAGGTTTTGGAGAATATCTTTGAAACCAGGACAATTTGCGCAGGACATGATGCACGGTGGGCATGAGGAATACAATATGCGCTAATATTTGTAAGGGTTATTTTGATTGGTTCAAACAGACTACATAGCGGAAACGTTTTGCTAGTGGACACGTGTTGATGTTGAGGTTTGTTTGAACATACGCGGCAGCAATAAAAAATCTGACTGGACGGTCACAACCGGTAACGATTTCCCTTAAACCGGAAATGTTTAAAAGTCTCGAATATTACTACTGGAAACGTTTGCCTTTTGACAGGAAACTTCTAAAGTATTGGACGTTACAACAGCAAACGTTTGCTTTTGGACAGGAAAGGTCTTCCAAATGTCAATTCATGACATCTGATTGGTTGGTGCAAGTTAAACATTTAAATTTATTAAACGTTTGGATTTATGGCGCGAACGGCCCTTCTGAAAAGGTACCGACATAATGAAGTTGAACATACCAAAGAAAGGCAGTCCTAGGATAAAAGTAACTACGAAAATGGAAGACGAAATATAGAATATTATATCACAATGACTTCCATTTTCGGAGTTACTTTTATCGTAGTTTATGTGAAATTGATGTGTGGGAACATGAAAGGTAGTCCTATAATGAGGGAAGTTTACACGTTACGCTAACCATGTGTTACCCAATTAATTTCCGTCCGATTAGACACTACAGTAGGTGCTCATCCAACCTTGACTCAACCAAAATAGCTGAATTTTGCTCTTTATCTTGATACATAATTCGTCCAATTCGGGATTCCAGATGAACATCATGACCACCATGTTAATTTAACCAGCATAAAGAAAGCAATATGATACCTTCTTTAACATGGTATTGTTGGTGTTGCGTTGAAACTGCAAACTGACCTCTTGAGAATTCGATGAAAAAAGGGGTCAGTGGAATGAAGTCTAGGCCTAAATACCCAAAGGGAATTAAGGTCAGTTTGTACAGAACATACATGTAACTAGGGGTAAATAAAAGAGATTATACCTGGGGGTAAATAGAGATTGATTTAGTGTTATGAGTGAGAAGGGCTGGACATCAAGGTTGATGATGGTTATGTCACAAGTTAGGATAAGACAAGACATGTATTACACTTTCTGGATATCTCACAGGTTGACTGGTGGAGTACAAGATAGGAAAAGATTATAAGATATGTTACAGCTTGCTCATGTGAGAAAAGCAAACAGTGGTCTACAAAGGTGATAATGAGACAATGGTGGCCAGGTTGGCTGCTATGGTAGAGCATCTCTCAAATATACACCTAACCAGCTAAACTGTATAATTTTCTCAGCAGAGTCCAAGCTTTGGTAAAGTGACGATACCAGTCTGCCATACTTTAGAGCGTATTAATCTCATATTTTGTGGGAAAACAATGAACAGAGTAATATTTAATGCAGATGAGGGATCAAATATATGCCAACTGACTTTTAGTGACTAAATATAGACATACAAAAGTCTTTCAACCACTAAGGATCCCCAAAACTCATCTCTGTGGAACTACTTTTCATGCAGCGTAAGGCTATCCCGTGAGTCGGTTTGCACTTTTGTCCATTTCCCTACAGCATTCTAAAGAGCCTTTGGCTTACGCCAGATCTCAAAAAGATGCTTAGTTATGTGAAGATCGTCTACAAATGTAAAACAGAGCATCATCAGGCCTTCAACTGGTCTCCAGTGAAAATATAGGACAAAATATAGGACTTTTTTCTTAAAAATACAGGACAGATATGACATTTTACTGAAAATATAGGACAAATATAGGACAATCTTCAACTTGGCATTAGTTGCACAGCAGATTACCTTCCTGAAAGAAACAAAGAAGTGTGGTTCAAGCCTTTCTCTGATAACCCACCATATTTATCATGAAAGACTTCATAGTCAGCATCGTCTGAGGATGCCATGGTGGGAAATCAGAGCAAGGCTTTGTGACAAGTGAAGTCAACAAACACCTGGAAATATACTCATGAAAACCAAGTACAGGGGTTATTCTAGCCCTATTTTTAATTGTCGTAATGCCAATTAAAAATTCTCAATAATAGAGTTTTGGGCAAATTTTCAAATTGAGTTTTCCTACGAAAAATTCAGTTTTGTTATATTTCTGATATTTGAGCGCATAGCGCGCGAAAAAATATTAAATTCCTCCTCATATTTACTTGTCAGTGTCAAGGAGAGGCGAGCGATCACTCGCGCGCGCCTCCTGCTCGCCTGAAATAAAAAAATGGCGAGTGGTTCGTCGGTCAGAATAAAATTTAATGACATCTTCAGCTGTTGCTGTCAAGTTCTTGGCTTCCAAGATATCTTGTTTTTCATCATTGGCACGTTTCATAGGTCAGAATAAAATTTAATGACTTCTTCAGCTGTCGTAAAATTCTTGGTTTCGAAAAGATCTTGCTGCTTCCCGCCATTTCCGCTTCGTTCATGTGTTTGTGCAAAAAGTATAACCCTGTGTCGGAACGAAATTACAGGTAGACTGGTTGCCTCTCTTGTATTTCCATACAGACAAGTTTTAAGCCGTGGGTTATGATTTCCGCAAATAAAAAATCCGTCAAACACCACGGCTCAATTTCCGTTTCCGATTTTGTTTAACATTATATCACTGCGTTTTAAACATTAATTTTCGATTTTGATTTACTCTCGATGTTACGCGGACTTGACTTTCGTCCCACGATCAAGTCCATGCTTTTCATTGATCTCATGCAATTCCGGTGCCAAGCACGCGTGCGTTTTCGTTCCTGACAATTTTGTCACTGTTAGCAAGATGTTAGCGGAAAATTGCACGATGTCGAATCCGAAAGGAAAGCCGATAGAACTATCAACGTACCTAAAGTGGGGAGAGAAATTTACATCAGTGTTCCGAATTAAAGAAGACTACAACACCGTTCTGAACCGCGCATATGTGACCCACATATTCTGTAATGTACTTGTACAAGTAATTTCAGCATTTCACTCGCCTCAGGAATTTCTCCGGCGAGTGATAAAAGCACTCGCCTCACTCGCCTAAGCTTAAATTCAGGCGAGTGACGAATCACTCGCCTTCATTTTGCTCCTTGAGAGCCCTGAGTGTGATTAAGTCATTGCTGCGTTTACTCTTGACAAATAGAGTTTTGGGCAAATTTTCTAATTGAGTTTCCTACGAAAAATTCAGTTTTGTTATTTTTCTGATATTTGCGCGCGTAGCGCGAAAAGAAATATTAAGTTCCTCCTCATATTTACTTGTCAGTGTGGGTAAGTCATTGCTGCGTTTACTCTTGACAAATAAAGTTTTCTTCATTTCTTGGACGCAGTTTAACCCTTGTGTTGTTGTTGTTTGCGATCGCTACATGCATCTGGGAAAGCAGACCGATCTCTCTTAGGCACTCGTTGATTGGACCACTGTTGGTGTCCTATCTGTTATGGCCTAGCATGATTGAAAAGTAATTAAACGCAAAACAGTTCTGCTGGTAAATGAAATAATTATATAATTTCTCAAGTTCCTCTGACCAACACTCTTATGAGTTGCATAATAAAACCACACTGGTGGTGCATGCTAGTCAAACCCAAAGAATGGAGAAATAAAGTACAATTCAGCAGCTTCAGTATCTATTCTTTAGTTATTTTAGTGTGCATCATAATTACAATATCGATGAATAACTTGAATATAATGTTTCTTGAAACTTTTACCTATGAACAAGTCTGAAATATGGAGTTTATAGAGATAAATTGCGCGCCAACGGCGCGCGCAAAAAATTGAGTTTATCTCTTTTCGAAAATTGAGCATATTATAAATTTTGCGCTAGAATAATCCCTGAAGTAATTTAATAAGAGACTCAGGGCAAAAATATAGGAAACATAGGACATTTTTCAGAAATATAGGACAACTAAAAAAATATAGGACATATAGGACATAATTGAAGGCCTGCGTCATTTATTCCGAAAAGTTTGTTGAAACGCGCAAAAAATGCACCTTGTTTACAAGCTTCTGCAACGAAATCCCGGAAGCTACTTCCCACGTTAAAGATGTCAAATTGAAGGGCAACAACTCTGCTTTCATTTCCATAACCTTATTTGTCAAGTAGTAAAAATGCGTCGATTTTATTAGGTGAAAATAATCATGTGTTCCATTCAACCCCAATAAACCCGTGAAAATGCTGATCACCTGACGTAACCCGACTTCCTGATTGGTCAAACTGTCCCACTGTTCATTAACATAAAGTCAGTATGGCGCTTGGTTTCGCTGAGGGAAGCCACATGTCGCGTAAACAAAAGGATATTTACCGATTTACTGGGAGTGTTTAATAAATATTTAATATTCGTTATGCTACGAGTAACCAGGAATACATACTGTGAAATCAATAAGAATTTAGACGAGTTATTTAGTGGAGATGTAGTAAAACAGACCGTCCATCGAACGTGATAAAATTCCTTTCGCGAGTTTTATGGTACACTACTTTTGCAGAATTGCGAATCCTAAATATTTCTAAACGCTGTAAAATGCCAAATATGTTTTGAATGTATGTTCAGGGTTTCAAGTTATAAGATGTATCGTGCATCAAATACCATCCATTATTTTTCAATTTATTTATCAATTCCAACGACCAGACAGTCACCGTGTTTTTGAGCCCATTTTCAACAGTTCAACTCTGCTGGACAGCCTGGCATGCAGGGCAGTTCTGTGCAGCTGTCAACATTCAAGGCGTGGAACCTTCCAGACATAGGCTAAAGTGATAACGTTTATTGTTCTAAATAAAGTACAGCCAGAGTGTTAATCTGAGGGAATGCTTGTACATAATTTCTGAGTAATAGTTTGTACTTGCCACTTTACACATATTTATTGCTTATCAAGGGAGAAAACCCATCACTCGCCTAGTCGTTTAACCCTTTCACTGTTTAACCTGGGTTCTCCTGCCATGTCGCGGCCTTTACAAGAATACTGTACACGTAGACGCGTCGTCCATGCTTTGATGTCAAAATAATACGAAATGCCATTTGTGGATGCACCGGTAACGACGGAATTACCTTCTGTTTGATCAGCGTGTCTCTCAATGCATAGAATTTCGCCCACCGACGTAACGTCAATGTCACAGAGCGACTGCGAACTTGGACGTACACTGCACGTCATGAACACAATGAGGAGAGAAAGCAGTGACGTGCACTGCACGTCATCAACAGTGAAAAGGTTAAGGGATGTGATTTTAGGTGTGCTAACCACACTCCTGAGAATAAATAAGGCGAGTGATTGTCACTCGCCTGTTGTCCCACAAAACAAGAGGCCTGGTCTGGACTTTTCACTATTTTCAACACAGTTGGAATTCCATGCTTCAGCTGATCACAGTTCTTTACCATAATGTACTTAACCCTTTCACTGCTCTACCCCTGGTTTTGACTTAAAAGAGGCTAGGTGTACATTTTTAAACAGGGGATATTCATTGAAAGGGTTAACACATGAACAAGTCACAAAAGAGAACCTCTTTTCTTACATTTTAATGATTGGTCGATAACCAGTCTGGCAAATACAGATGAATGTCATATTGTAAATTTTCAGTGTAAAATAAAACGGTCCATGTCTGATCCGAACATGCGCATCAACCTTTCTTTTCACCAAATTTCTGCAAATTTATCTCCCTTTATTTTCTACATTGAATTTCTCCATAGGTGGATAATAATGAAATAGTGAGAGGAAATGAATGAACTTATTTGGTTTGAGGCACAGCATACAATGGGTTAACATGTAACGTGGTCATAAACATGATAAATGGAGGGGGTAAGCCAGGAGAAATAAAAAAATTCAGAGAGAAACAGAATCGGGGTTTTTAGGCCAGTAACAGTATGAAATCCAACATGTCCAAAGATAGCCTTTCTCTATTTTTTTATCAGACCTGAGCTGGACATCTAAGACGAATACTCAAGGAAAAACCAGAGAAACCTGTTAATACTGACACCTAAGTAAACCGACCAACCTTCGAATACAGACTTTATCCATGGTCCCAATACTTATATTCAAACTATTTTGAACCTTGATATACCAGAACCCTCACTGTTAAAACTGACATTATAATGATTAATCTGATCCCAAGCATGGTTCGGGGTTTCACTGAACATCTCTTCGAGGTCAATGCTTTGAAGTCATTTGGATACCAAATGCGTAAAATGGTTTGGGAATCACCAATCGTAAATATACAATAATGTGAACTCGCATATATTTTAGAAGTGCTGTGGAATAGTAATTTCGAACAAATAGAAAATCGAAACGGTGGCCGAAAATGACCGATCAGCAGAATGTAGTTTTAAAATAGAAATGGTCATTTCTTACGCATGTAAATGATCAAAAGGGTAACCAGCTTGGTCTGAAATATTACAAGAAGAAAATCTATTTTAACAACAGCCACATGATGCAGGCAAAACTTGCAAGTCCTCTTTGCTAAACTGAAAGCTTACTTGTTCGTTAGAAATAACATTATCTGTAATTTACTTGACTGAACCATCCTTAAAGGTGAAATACAAAGGTTTTTACATTCTCCTTTTAACATGTTACGTGTATACAGGTTGAATAATGATAGAAATACCAGTCTATCTACTTCACTTAGATGAATTTGAATTATCTTGTCTGCTAGAATCTTTTTGAAAGTTGGTACTCCTAAGCATAGCTGAATTCAGATTTGCAAAACGTCATCACTTATCTTTCCTTGATTGTGATGTCACGTCAGCCCAGCCGCCCAGAGACTTAAGGTTACAAGTATTGACGTTCGGCCAGGTGGTCTGATGTGACGTCACAAAACAGCGTGAAACAAGGGCAGATAAGCGATGCGAATTTCATTTCTCAAATTGACCGGGCTTGAGATACAAACTTTGAAGCACTTTTCAAAAGCTACCAGGAGACAAAATACTTTAAATAAAACCAAACGAAATTCATAGGCTGATATTTCCATCATTAACTAGTCCACGGAGAAAATAAAAAAGGAAAATTTGGAAACCTCTGCATTTCACCTTTTATAAATATACATTTACAAGTGGGAGTATTTATAGAAAACACGTTTCCAACATCAATGAAAGATGTACATATACATGTATGACACTATCTACAAATAATATGAATTATGGTAAAAAGTTAAAA